>JABFPJ010001210.1:0-27700 GCA_022817425.1 Gryon sp. ZL-2020 | reverse complement strand
ATTTCTATCGACTTTCCCATTCAATCGAATGGGAATATGACAATGTCTTTCTGCGATGTTGTCTTTTATATTTTCAGTACATTTTAAGTACATTTGGAAATCGATATATTTCGATTTATCTCGAAATTTGGACTATTTTATGTTTTCGATATATGTTGACATAATTCGAGATTTTTCGATAAAATTCAAGGTAATGCGATTTAAAATATTTCGATATATTTGGATACATTGCGATATATATCGATATATTTCGATATATATATATTTCGATACATTTCGATACATTTCGATATATTTCGATATATTTCGATATATTTCGATATATTTCGATATATTTCGATATATTTCGATATATTTCGATATATTTCGACACATTTCGATATATTTCAATATATTCCGTTATTTTTCAATAAATTCTTACAATTTCAGTTCAACGAAATTGAACTTTTCTCATTAATCCATTTATCCAATAAAAACTCATCAAAACTATCAGCATAATTGAGAAAAGGAAATCTTGAAAATCAATCACAAAAACGATTTAATCTGAATTGATTTGACGATTCATTTGTTATCTTCAAATCAACTAATATCCCATTTAAAAACAATCACTTAAACGATGTTTCCTCTTACAGCTAATTATTGAACAAAAAATGAAAAAAAACGGAAGCATCCAACGAATCAAATGAAATAAGCAAAGATCTCGGCATTCACCGCAAACAACTCGGCTAAATACAATTGAATTGAAACGCGGAATGTTGATCCGTATAGTTTGCGATGTAAGTTTTCGTATCACGCAATATTTGTTTAGACTCGTTGTACATAAATCTCAATTAACAAGCCTTCGAGTGGATTCAATTCGTAATTCCACTTTCTCCAATATTAAAAGTCATTTATAATTAAAATACGCATGTTTAATCATCGCAGTGTCTTATCGCTGATGTTGCACGTAATTTTGATTGTAAGATTGTAAAAGAGATGAGTAATATATGATAATTTTATAACGCGCGTGTACTCAATGATTGTATAGGAAATGTAAAGCTTTATACATAAATTTATCGAAATCTCGAAATATCGAGATATATCGAAGTATAACAATACAATTTGATACATATCGATATATCTCGATATTCAGTGTATTTCGATATATGTTTTTATACATCCGATATATTCTGATATATGTTGAGATACGTTTGATATATTCGATACGTTTCGATATATTTCGATATATTTCGATATATTTCGACATATTCGATATATTTCGATATATTTCGATATATTTCGATATATTTCGATATATTTCGATATATTCGATATATTTCGATATATTCGATATATTTTGATATATTGCGATATATTGCGATATATTACGATATAATTCGATATAGTGCGATATATTGCAATATAATTTGATATATTTCGATATATTTCGATATATCTAGATATAATTTTATTTATTTCATATCACTTGAGATATTTATAAAAATATCGATATATCGATATATATCCAAATATAAAAAATATTTCTTAATATTGAAATTATATTAAAATAAAATTGCATATCCTTCATTATAAAACGCAATATAACACAATAACAATGCCCATTCTGCTCAACTACATTCGGCCATCGTCTCACAAAGCCACTTCTTCTTCTCCGTTGGAATTCTTGCCACCAAAGTGGACCCATTAAATCACCACAGCGGCTCATTTATCATATGAAAATGAAGCACCTCCAATTTTCGTTTCCTTTGTTTCTCGGTTAATCATCTCTTTGCAAAATAAATCACCAGCCAAATATTTTCCACAAAACTTTTCATTCGACTCTGTGTTCGTTTCTTCATTCTTAATTGGAAACGTTTTTTCTTATTTAATTAAATAATTCCATCAAACTTCGTACAATACAAATGCGTCCAATTAACGATGCTTTCAAAGTGACAAATGTGTGCACTAGTTTTGCTGACATTATTCATTTATCAATCAATGTTGAGTTGGGACTTTTTCGAGAATCGACTTTGTCGCGGAAATTTATTTATCACCTGAAAAAAACGAGATTTGAACTCTCGTTTTACGATTTACGTATATTCTTTTTTTTTATTTTATTATAAATAAGAATTGAAAAAAAAGAAAAGTTTTTTCATCGATATGTGAATGTCATCAGAACAACAAAGTAATTGCAATTACGTAACTAATCAGCTACAATTGTCTCAGCCATATTGCACCTTAACCTCGATGATTTTTTTTCTATTATATTCTTCATTGGATCGCTTATTATATCTGTTATATCACGAATTTTCATGCAACTTGAATATAATATCCATTCAATGAAATGCAACGTTAGGATCGACGATTATTGATTTGCGCTATTGACTTTTATGTCGTTCACTTATTCCGAGATAATAAGATGTGTGATCAAAATTTATTGGATCAAATTGGTAGGTTTCGAAAGCGCGGTAAATTTATCGATATCTGAAGTCAATTGAACGAGATGTAATGATTTGAAATTAGAAAAAAAATGAAAAAATACACGAAAAGCCGAATATTTCCGGAAAAACTCGAAAATTTCCGAAGAGATTTCGAACATATCCGAAACGATTTCGAACATAACCGAACATTTCCGAAGTGATTCCGAACATATCCGAAACGATTCCGAATATAGTCGATCATACCCGAAGTGATTCCGAAATTACCCGAATATTTCCGAAGCTATTCGGAACATACTGGAACATTTCCGAACATAGCCGAAGTGAAATAAAATGAAAAAGAAATACATCATTCAACGGAATTTCTCAGATAAATAACATATCTGCAAGCATAAATAAAGTGTAAACAAAAAGCGATGAAGCAACGAACGGAATTAAATTCTGCAAAGTGTTTTTCTGCATATAATTACAGAAAATGGCTACATTACAATTTCAGAGTCGTAAAACGGCGTGTAATCAGATTCACTCTGGAATAATAGTAATAGCGTTTATTATTGTGTGTGCATTGCCTCTCACCGTCGGGTGTGCCAGTGTCTAGGACATATCAAGACCTTGTCTAATATGGACAACGCCCAGTTTACCCCAAGTCTCAACGACTTTGCTGTTTGTGGATTTATGGGAAGTCAATTATCTCTTCTCATAAAATTTTCCATTTAAAATAATGGGAATATATCGAAATTAATCGAGATATATCGGAATACTTAAAAATGTATATATATCGATATTATTAATATCGATACATAAAATTTTTTTAATATATCGAATAAGAAAATATATTAAATCGACATATATCGATATATTTTATATCGATATATATACATTTTTAAATATATAATAATTTCGAAATTTGTCAATGTTTATACATAGTATATATTTTCAATATTTTCGATATTCGATATTCAATATTTTCGATATTCGATATTTTTGATATTCGATATTTTCGATATTCAATATTTGATATTTTTCGATATTTGATATTTTCGATATTCGACATTTTCGATATTCCATATTTTCGATATTTCCGATATTCAATATATTTGATATTCGATATCTTCGTCATTTTCGATATTCTCGATATTTTCGATATTCGATATTTTTGATATTTTCGTTTTTTTGTGGTATTTTCATATTTTCGATATTCTCAATATTTTTGATATTTCGAAATTTATGATAATCGATTTTGATTTCGATATTTTTAATAATCGAAATTTGGAATATCTAAAATCTCGAATATCAAAAATTAAAAAATTTCGAATATCGGAAATATCGAATATCGAAAATATCGAATATCGAAAATATCGAATACCGAAAATATCGAATATCGAATATCGAAAATATCGAATATCGAAAATATCGAATATCGAAAATATCGAATATCTTAAATATCGAATATCGAATATGGAAAGTATTGAATATCAAAAATATCGAATATGGAATATCGAAAATATCGAATATGGAATATATCGAATATTGAAAACATCGAATATCGAAAATCTTGGATATTGTAAATATTGGATATCGAAAATCAGGAAAATTGTAATTATTGAAAAAAACGGAAATATCGAATACCGAATATATCGAGATACATCCAAAATGAATGAAAATCTAAAGATAAATCGAAGTTTATAAACAAATATGAAGATATTGAAATGCCTTTTGCTTTCTTAATCTCCCTAATTAATTGAAATTAAATTACAAGATTTCTATCACACGCAAGTAACCTTTTTCTGCCCCCTTTTTGCCATCAACTTTATTCACGTAAATTGTTCTCACGATCATTAATTATTGAAGCGCTTATTTAACAATGAACTTTCCTTTAAAACACCTTCGAAAAATGATTTCGATTTTACAGGAAATACATTCCACACGTATACATACATAAGTTATAAATATATATCTAGATGAAAAGTTTCTCATGCGAAAGTACTTTTTTGTTTTTGTTTCGATTATTTGAAGAAACATTATAATTATTGGTGTTTGCTGTCCGAAAGACTAATTTCTTCTATCAACACATGAAGTGTAAATATTTTGGATCTATCGATGCAAAATAAACAGTAGAAATCGACTGAAAAGTTGCGCTAAATACATACGCGACCGTAAAGTGCAGCTTGACGTATATATTATGTGAAACGAAACATGAAAATTAATACATTATTTAAGTGTAGAAGTTTGTATGTATATATATATGTATTTAAATATATATGCATCTTAGAAAATTATTAACGAAATTATTTTGCTTGCACAATTACATGTTGTTTGTTAGAGTAATAAAACTACTTTTGTTGAGGTTTTAAATGTCTTCTGCTGTATTTCAGAGTTTCGAATTGCACATAAGACATACGTTTTTATATTGTTCACACCTGAAAATAAACCATCCGCAACTTCTAATTTTTGCTTTGGAAATTGTTCGTAAACATTTCTTCTAGAAACCTGTAAAATTTCAAACAATGTTTTATTACACAAGTGAATTTTAAATACAAATTTAACATGACTTTTTGTTAATTCTAGACATTCCATGAAGTATAAATTTCGTGTTTAAATACATCTGTGTAAAAATGATATACATTTATATAGGGTTTTCAGGTGCACTGACTACGAATTATGTGTCAAACTTTTATTTTTATACATGACAGCTGTCAACAAAAATGTCAATATGTCCATTTTGTATAAAAACAGTAATAAATATATGGTTTAAGGGATTTTTTGAGGTTTCTGAACACAAACTTCGTGTCGAAAAACTTTATTTTAACATATGACAGCTGTCAACAAAACTGTCAACAAAAACACGAAATTTATACGTCAGGAAAACTTGTTTAGAATTATTACAAACTCATAATAAATTCGCATTTATATCACTTGTATAATAAGTAATTTCTTGAAATACAAGATGAAATTTTAGAAGTCCTATATTGACAATATATGTTTGTATTTTTCCCATATATGGATCATATATTAAAATTTTACAAAAGTATACGACATATGGTCAATTATGGCTACTATATAATTGATATATGGCCAATATATGGTCCATATATGATCGATAAATGGTCAATCTATGGTCCATACATGATCGATATATGATCAATATATGGTCCATATATGATTGACATATGATTAATATGTGGTCCATATATAATTGATATATGATCAATATATGGTCCATATATAATCGATATATGATCAATATATGGTCCATATATGATAGATATATGATCAATATACAGTTAATATATGGTCCATATATGATCGATATATGATCAATACATGTTGCTTATATGATCGATATATGATCAATATATGGTCCATATATGATTGACATATGATCAATATGTGGTCCATATATGATTGACATATGATCAATATGTGGTCCATATATGATTGACATATGATCAATATGTGGTCCATATATAATCGATATATGATTGATATATGATTAATATATGGTTCATATATAATCGAT
Organism: Gryon sp. ZL-2020; assembly: GCA_022817425.1. Lineage (NCBI taxonomy): Eukaryota > Metazoa > Arthropoda > Insecta > Hymenoptera > Scelionidae > Gryon > Gryon sp. ZL-2020. Next base: position 21,763 of record JABFPJ010001210.1, on the reverse strand, counting down.
ATATAATTGATATATGGTCAATATACGGTCCATATATGATCAATATACGGTTAATATATGGTCCATATATGATCGATATATGATCAATACATGGTGCATATATGATCGATATATGATAGATATATGATCGATATATGGTCACTATATGGTCAGTATATTGTCACTATATAAACAATACACGATTTTTTGAATAACACATTATTAATACATGTTTTATATATGGAAAATATATAATCCTTCATTCGGGATTATTTATATACAAAATACAAACACTATTTTTATTTTGCGATTGTTTAATTTTCAATCCAATTGAATGCGTTCTATTTAAATCTCCTTCATATCCTTTTGTCTTTCAAACCACAAACGTGAAAGGCTGTAACGCCTATTGACATCGTGTTTGGTATTCGCGGTTATGGATGTGCGAGTTTGTGGAAGCCTATCGTCCTAAATGTTGTAAAGCTCCGTATTACACCAAAGCCACAGCACAAAATATTTGCACACTGCTTATTCAATCTCACGCAATGTTTCAATCAGTCTCTGTCAATCCACTTAATATTATGTTTCAATGCATGTTAATGTTTTATTGCTATTCAATCAAAATAGTTCAGAACATTTTTTCTCGGATAATCTGATTAATCTGTAATATTTCAACTTTTACCTTGTAATTCCAAACCTATATTCTTCTTATAATGTCAATATATTGTCACTATGTTGCCATTATATTTGCACTATATTTCCAATATAATGCGACTATAAGATCACTATAATGCAACTATAATGTCATTACAATGCCAGTATATGGTTAATAAAATAACATAATGACATTATAGTGACATTAATAGAGCAATATGTGTTTAAAGAAAGTTCAAAATAAGTTTTTAAAAGGTTCCAAAAAGGTTCAAAAAGGTTCGAAAAAGGTTCAAAAAGGTTCAAAGAAGGTTCAAAGAAGGTTCAAAGAAGGTTCAAAGAAGGTTCAAAGAAGGTTCTAAGAAGGTCTAAAGAAGGTTTAAATAAGGTTAAAGAAGGTTTGAGAAGGTTCAAAGAAGGTTCAAAAAAGGTTCAAATAAGGTTCAAAAAAGGATCAAAACAGGACTAAATAAGGTTTAAATACGGTTTAAATTAAAAAAAATTTAAAGCTAAGTGTATTTTTTAATGCAAAAAATATGCATTAAGATAAAGAAAAAACACTTAAATTAAAGAAACTGAAGAAGATATTAAGATCAAACAGTTTTCCGATCAACAAAAATGTCAGACATTTACAAGAAAACGCGTGACTTAAGTATATTATTAAAGTGAATGTAACTTCAAGCGAGTGACACGTTTTTTTTTCTTATTCAATTTATTCAACTTGATAAATTAATGCTATTAAATAAGCTATTTCATATCCCATATTTTATCTCTGTTTTTCTTGTCACCAATCTAGATTAAAAAATATTTCAATTATTTGCAGAAAGAAACATAGTTTGGAAAACTATTTCAAGTTGAATATTATGAAAAATGAACATAACCTCACTCTGTCCTTAATTTTTTAGAAATGTTATAAAAACGTTGAATAATAAACTTTTCTTCAGTCCAAAAAAAATCAAAAATTAAATCAAATTAATTTGATTTAAAGTAGAATATTGTTGCAGTTTTGTTTATTAAGTTCGGGAATTTATAGGACCACACCCGCGCGATTTAATGCAAAATCTTGTCGATCTAGAGGGCAATAGGCGTGGCACTTACGTAGTGCAACACTTATGACGGTTATATTTTACGAGCGACAAACTTAATTGCAACATGATCCTGCGAAGTTGACGCAAAATTCGTATGAATGAGGCTTGGGAGAAGGACTAAGAAATAGCAGTTGCTGACTGAAGTAACTATTGCCAGAGTAAATAACTTGGGAAAAAAAGGGAAATAACAAAACCATAATGCAATTTAATATTTGCTTTTTAAACTCAAAAAAAATTTGCCGATTTTCAAATGATCATAACTTTTTTCCGTAATTTTCATCGGATTTTGTCGTTTGTTTTCTTACATTTTTGACGGAATCGTCAAAATCCGATGGAAATTGCCAAAGTTATGACCATTTGAAAATCGGCAAAATTTCCCCAAAAAAGTGTGTGTTTTTTTGCCGAGTGTATCAAAATAGTTAATATTATTTTTTTCATAGCATACTTACTATTTACTACGTTGATTCAAGAATTTTTTAATATGAATAATAATATTAAATTTTGAAATAATTAATATTATTATTATTATTATTCCCATTCAATAATTTTTATATCAACGTAATAAATAATAAGTAAATCGGTTGATTTTTCATCAATTAAATCTCAGTGAAAAATATACCGAAATTCATAAAAATTGTTATACTCATCCATTTAATGCGGAAGATATAATCATATAACAAACAATAATTTTTTATTTATTTACTAATATTTTTTAATCTCAAGAACCTGGATTCTTTTTTCTGAAAAAAAGTCCTGGCGGCACAAAAAACCATTTGTTTTATACTTGGCCAAAGACATTAGCGTTTCTTTTGATTAAGCATATTTTTTATATATTTTTAATAATAATAAATAACTCAAACAACTTACGTATATTAGCGAAGACAAGTTTATTCTTTCGTTCAACAAATTCTTTTTCTTTTCTGATGACTTTCACTTTGAAGACGAACGAAGAATGAAAGCTTTCCTTTGTTTTTGTCCTTTGTTTTAAAACACTAAGACTTTGTGTTTACACGCGACTTTTGTCCGTCTGAACTTAGTCACACGACGACTTTTGTAACAACTGAGCTCAGTAATTGACTTCGCCATTATAAAAGCGATTTAAAAAATTTTGTTTGGAAATATTTTCGAGACTGTTGACTCATTTTTGGGTTTTACCCAAAATTTTAGTTAGCACTTGGAGAGTCATAAAAAATATGCAGAACGTAAATTCCCAACATATTTTTTAATTTAGTTAATTCTGAATCTTTTTTGCGGTAAATAATATTATATTTTATTATATTTAAATAAAAGTACTTATAGGCGAAATAATTTACTTTTACTTTATTTATTTTATTTACGAAATTATTAATTTATATTTATAATAACTTCTCATTAAAGAATTATACAAATGACAAATAATTGCTTTTGCAGAAATTAATATCTCATTTTATGATTAAATAAACCATCGTAATACGGTTAACTTATTTAAAATGGAATTACTGTAATAATTAAACATGAAATCATTTTATAATTTGATTTTATTTTATTAAGTAAAATTTAATCGATGTACATATTAAATAGTTCGAATTATTTAATTCTGTATTTTATCATTTGAAATTTCTTTATATTAACATTTCATTTATATAATTGAATATTATTATTATATAATAAAGCAAATGGACATATAAAATATAAAATATTCTTTATATAAACATACTGCATTATTACATACCTTTATCTTCTAAAATGTATTTATTGGAATTAAATAAAAATGAATTTAAATGCAAATTTAGATATATTTATTGAAAAAATATGATACAAAATATCGAAAGAAAAACTTTTGTGAAAAGTCGACGGTCACAGATGTTGGGAATTTATATTTTGCTCATTTTTTATAGATGTGAAAGTTTTCATCTTAGGTGTGAAAATACACGATTCAAATTTTGCGAATTCAATTTAATTTTAGATGAAACAAAAGTAAAACGTTTGTTTATAAACACAAGTTCATTTTGTTTTTTTCTTCTGCTGTTGCTATTTCTGTTACAAAATGGAATGAAACAATGAGTTTATTGAAATCTTACTTAAGTGTATTTATTTTTATGCAAAAAATAATATTCAGATGATGTTGAAGTAACTGCGGGATTTTGGTAGAATTAAAGTAAACAACGAGGAGGTGGCCAGTCATACTCTTTTCTTTTGAGGTTATTGTTTTGTCTGGAAACAAATGAAAATATTAGAAAATTTTATTTTGACTCGTAATTATCGATAAACATTGAATGATATTTTACGTTTTAATTTACTAAAAGAAAAATAAAATTCATTTTTTTCTCGTTTATATAAACAACGCTTTGAACACAAGAAAAAAATTGTCTTTGCTAAAAAATGACAATTTTCGAATTTCTTTTCAATTCAGAAGATAACAGTGACGACGAAGAAATGGTTATTTCTTGAACGTGAAGGAAATTTTTTCCCCAACATTCAAAATTACAGCAAACATGTTGTATTCCAGTATAATGATGATATGATATTTATCTATTTTACTTAACCATTTGTAATTACTATAAAAAATGATAATTATGTAATGGAAAGTTACGTTAAATTACATGAAATCCAATATGTTTCGAATAAATCTGATGTGAACTTGAAATTGCTTACAGTTTTATAAATTCTTCAAGATATCCAAAATAACGTGCCACAAATTAATTAGGACATTGGAGGAAAGTCTCATATTTCGGGAATACGTATTTAATCGACCAAAAGCTTTTTGAGGTAAGTAATACACCTTTTCAGAAGTTATCAGATTTTAAGACTCAGATCCCTCTGACATGGAATACTATTATATTGTTTTCAGGCTTGCTACAAATGAACTAATGTTGGAGCATAATATTCAAATAAATCTGAAGACTATTACTGCAAACTTTATTCAGTTTCCAGCAACTACTGATAAATGCAAAATTAAAGGTGCAAGATTCGAAAATATTGCTTCCATTCCAAGAGTCACTGGGTGCGCTGATGGAAAATTTATAAAAATACGTACATCGGCACATAAACTAAGCTCTGTATACGCAAGTGTACATCAAGAAACATCTATTACTCTGCAAGCAATCGGTGATGCCAAATTGAAATTCATCGACTGTGAGACTTGATCATCTGGCAGAACAAACATTGCGAGTATAGGCAGTGAATAGTTTGTAAAAATAAAACTTTTAAATTTGTGAATTCAATAGAATAGCTTCAAGAAGTTACAGAAGGTCGTTAATAAAAAAATTTCAATAAGCTTCACCATTTAAGGTGTACAAAATGTTAATTGGTGTAATAAATTCATTAATACATTTTTTCTAGTTTTATACAAGTACAACATTATAATAAATTCTGGGAATCCTAGCTTACAACAACAATGTAACAATGTTGTCTGTTGTTTTTTTCGCTCAGAAATTAAATTCATTTGAAAATAAAAAATAATCACGGACAATTCTAAAGCTGTAAAAATGAGAAGGACAATATTTAATTCGCATTAAATGCTTTAATTGCATTTTAATTTTGTTATGAATTACTGATTATCTTCATTAATTAATTCTTCTGCTGCTACATATGTATATTTTATTTTGCTTTAAATTACTTTTTTCCGGCTTCGTGGTTGACCAGTGTTGCTTTTGAATTTACAAAATTCGTCCGCGACGTTGAAATATTTGTGTGATTATATTTTGTAAGTGAAATACATATGCCAGAGTGACAGCTGAAATTATTTCAACAAAAATGAATAGCATTATGTAAATGACTAAAAAAAGAAAAAAATATTTGCACGTTTCGCGTGTATGGGAAACAATTTAAAATGCGGAATATAATTATTTGACTGCAAGTTGAATGAATCGAGTAATGTACGATTACTTTTCGTGCTGTTAATAACTTAATAAATTCAATATGCAAATGGAAAAAATGGTACGGCAATTGTTCAGTAGACATAACCAGTCATTTTTATGTACATCAGCATCAAAGATACAATTATTTATCAGTTAATTCAGTTGAACGGTTGTTTACTTGCTGACATGTTTACATAATGTTTTCATTCAAAGTGAAAATAGTTATTTTAATGTACAAATGTAAGTTGAAGAATGTTATTATGTTCATGCAACTAAAGTTAGTCACTTTAATGAAATTAATTTTTTTATCAAGAAAATAAGCATTTAATTTATGAAATAAATGATACAAATTATGCTTAAAATCTTCAACAATTTGTTAAAAAAGTTATCCAAAAAATTAGCTGCTGATATTCTATAAACATTTTGGAACATGAAGTTAGCTACGTTTTTTTATGGAAACTTGAAGCTAGGTGCATGTTTTTCTTAAGAACCTGAAGTTAGTTGTAGATAATTTATAACGTTATGAAGACAGCTACACATTTCTTTGAATAATATGAAGTTAGCTGCAACTCTTTTCGAAGAATATGAAGTTGTTGGAGTTTTTTAGGAATATGAAGTTAGCCACAGTTATAAAGTTGGAAACACGTCATTCTATAGAGTATGAAATGAGTTGAATTTGAAATTCAAAGTTAGGTGTCCTCTTTGTTTAGCATCCTGAAGTTAGCATTGAATTGTTGATGAAAATTGATTTTATACAAAAAACGTACAACTTAATTGCGCTTATAACAGTAGTATTTATAAAAATTTACTTTTAAAATTAATTCGTATAAAAAATGAAGCGATAATACCAAAAGTAATTTCACTTATTTCAACTCAAAGAGTTTGCAAAATAAATCACATTAAATTCCCTCATCAGTACATAACTTCAAACGAGGTTAAAACTGAATGAAAATGTACTGAATTCTGTAAACAGAAATGACGCTTGACAAATTGATAATAAAATGGCATGCACGTTCGAAGGTGAAACTCGATTAGTTTTGGCGATACGATGACTGTTTGACAGCAAATTATCGTGACATTTATAGACAACTTGTTCGACATTTTTTTGCTCTCCTGTTTTTTTTATCTGTTTTTCTTTAATCTCCCTTGAGAGAATGAGTCGCACTGACGCGAGATTCTTCGCGAGGATTTTCAAGTTCAGGCCGCGTCTCGCAACCTCGCTCGGTTGAAAACTTACATCACCGTGGCAGTGGCACCTTTTGAGTTGCGAGACCGACAAGTCAGTTACATCACCGAAGATCATTGCACCGCGAGTGGATCGTCCTCGTCTCGGACAAGATCATGGATCGTCCTCCAAACGATCTATTACTTTTTTTTAATTCGCAAATTAAGTTGTTCTTCGCGATTTATTTATGACTTTATTTTCTATGAAGAAAAACTAAGAATAATTTAATTAAACAACTCTTTCTTTCAAGATTACAAAATAATGGCTTTAGGAATCTAGCTAAAAATGGTCAGATTGAAAAACTGAGATGATTAGGCCTAAATCTGGACAAATTGTTTTTTTTTCGAAGAAAAAAGTAAAAAGGTCCTTCGAGTGATGTTATGAACGAAAACGGTACATTGCGTGATGAGAACCAAGCCACCCAAGTCATTATGAGTTAATTATTAATTGTATATAATAATACTAAGCGTAGCATAAAATTTCAGCAGCATGAGAAGAGCAGTTGAAAGCGTAACGCTGTATAAATGCTGTTAAAATTCACAACTGATATAAAAGCTTGTAAATAAAGCGTCTGTCGTTAGTCGAGATATTGTGTGCTAATTGTATCTTAGTTGAAATCAATTTCTTCGTTGGGTTAATTATAACACTGAAACAGATTGATAATGACTGTTATTATAACAATAAAATATAATCAGATAAATGAAAAGTGCATGATGAGAGGAGAAATAACTAAATGGAAGTTTTGTCATGTTAATTTAATTAAATTGATCAAGATGAGTTTTGAATAAAAAAAATGAACATAAAACTGGTAAATATTTTTTAAATCTCAAAAAGTTGGAATTATTATAAAAGTTGAGACTTGAATTTAGAAAATAGTTAGAATAACATGAAGATGGTTGCGATTATTTTGTACGAAAATGTTGGGAATATTCATTCACATTATCATGAAGTTAGCAGCAATTCATGGATGTGAAGTTAGTCGCAAATGTTTTTCTTGTAAAATGAAATTAGCCGCAATTTTTGTCTAAAACATGAAGTTAGGTTAAATTATTAGAAGTTTGTTAATTTTTTTATTTATTAAACAAAAATATTTAAATTAAATTTATTTTATGAACATTGCTGGGATTGTTGAAAAATGTAAATTATCATAAAGTTAGTTGCGATTATTTTGCAAAAAATTATTATCGCCATAAAGTCAACTGCATTTTTTATAACAAACTTATACCAACTTGAAGTTAACTACAGTTTTGATAAAATATTAAGGGAAATTTCTTTTTACAATTTTTCCTCGCGGAAGATTGTAATTGAATTTCTGTAGATAGCAAGTTAGATAAAATGATAGAAATTTCCAATAAATGTGAGAGATAAATGATTTCTCACCTTACACACCAAGTTCATTCGTTAACGTGTATTTTTGAAGCATTATTGACACAGTTAGATTATAAATTTAAGCTTACTTCATCATGACCCAGAATTTCAGCACAATTTATGTGGTATTAACATTGTTATTAGTATTATTGATTTTTCATCGCATCGTCTCGTAAATGTGTTACATAAAATTTTGCAAATTCATAACATGTGTTACAAAAATTTGAAATTACCTTTTACGCATTTATGCGCGTAATTCTAATATTCCGAAATTTATGTCTTCATTTAATTAAATACTTTTGCATTACACAACAATCTTTTATATGTTCATTTTTGTGCATCATCCGAAGGACTATTTTGATAAAAAAATTGTTTGCATTATTCCAAAGACAATTTTGCCTCAATATTTTTTTCCTCTTTTCAAAGGACATTTTAACCCTCGATTTTTTTTGCTTTACTCGTGAGATTTTTTCGTAAAAAAAAAAATTTCTTATGTCATCCGCAGAACCTCTCTGCTCAAACTAATTTTTCTTACATCACTCAAAGGACCTTTTTGCCTAAAAATTTTTTTTTCGCATCATTGAAAAGACTTTTGTGCGTAAAGAATATATTTTTTCGATATAATAAATAGAAATATAATTATAATAATTATTAATTTATTATTATAATAATATTTATGTATTCAATTTGGGTAAAAAAGGGACTTGTTTGTTAAGTTGCAAAACTTTTTGCGGTGAATTTCTTGTTTTCCCACAAATGCATACCAGTATATATGTATATGTACATAAAAGCTATGATGGTATTTTGTTACGCGACGTTAGCACACGTAACTGTAACGAGAGTAAGCAGGCAAGAAAATGCGCAAATAAATTGCTCTCGTTCATTTAGCTATCAACATTAGAAAACAGGCTACTGGATCAACATTCGCCGGTCATTATTCTCGCTAATAATCATTATTACAATCATAATTATAATTATTATTGTCTTACTATGTAATAATACATTGTAGTATTTTACAATGTATTATAATATTTTCGAAATTTTGTGTTTCTAGAATTTTCAAAATTTGAAATTGAAAAATTTTGAAAATGTTTGAGAAATATTTCAAAAAATGTAAGTATCATAAATAGAACATATTAAACATTAAAATGAAATTATTTTAAGCAACAAAATAACTAAAAAACAAAAAGTGATTTCCATTCAATTGCATAATTTATATGATTGTCAATAAATATATACTTAAATTAAAAAAACACAATTTATATATACACCTATATAATAGTTTATATAAAGGTATAGATTTAGGTCATAAAAATTGTTTCTATCAAGTTACTCAATTACCATATAATTATTAACTTTCGTTACAATTATTAAATTATCACGACAGTCCATCGGAGCATTAAAGTTATTATTATATTAAGTTTTTCTCTTTTTTAGTGCAAAATAAAGTTAATGTTCGCATAAATATTAATTAGTAGTGCAAATTTATTTAGATTTATATGCATGTATAACATTAAACATTTTTATAAAATAGGCATTTAAACATTTTGAACAAAAAATTATTAATAATTAAAAAATTCAAAATGTAAAAAAATTTTTTTTTTAATTAATAATAAATAATTTTAATTATTTATTTAATAAAAATATTAAAAAAAGATAAACAATTTTTATTTTAAAGATGAAAATGTTTAATTTTGTTTATAAAAGTAAAATAATAAAAAAAAATAATTCAACTCTTCACTGCAATAATCCCATCCAAAATATTACAATACCCCATAAATAACATTGCAAACTTGCAACTTTTTTCTATCTTCAACATCGCATTGCAAAATCAGATCTGAATCTGATAACTTCATCCACCGGGCTTCCCAATTTGAATAATAAACAACAATCACTTCTAATAATGCGCGTGATTTTACTTTCGATGAGCGAAAGGCCTTGCCTTAATTCACCCCCTCCTTTTTTTCATAATTCTTACATAAACGGCAATCACATTACCCAAGTAATAGATTCATTTGAGGAATCATGCTAAAACATTTTCTTTCTTGTATTCGTTTAATCATGATTTTTTTTAATCGTGAATTATTATGATTATGATTATTATTGCAAAAGTTTATGTTTTATATGCAAAGGAGAATATTGTAAGAAGAAGGGAAAAAAGAGAGAAAAAAGTTTAGTAGAACATCTACGATGTATGCATAATCGGCAGATATGCATAGCAGATTGCATTTTAATACAATAAAAAAAAGCATGGCGTGGAAAGTCGACTTTTCTCTTTTACGAAACAATTAATTTCAGCCCATCCCACGCGATGCGATAATTTATAACGTGGTCTGAAAATGTGTGTATTTTATCGGTTAAAGCCGAACAAAATTTTCTTGATAAGAAAATCGTTCACGTTTAAGGACAATATTTTTATCTTATTATCTTGTAATATAATATATATTGTGGAGCGGTAATTATAGTTCGTTGAATCGGTTACTTCATAGATAGAGATAAATAGAGTTAATTAATTTTCTGAGTTTGTTATGTTTCTTAAGATATTGCAGGTGGATTTGGTTTAATTAATTCGGGAAGGTAGTTTAAGAAATACGGCAAGAGGGGGGGGGGGTTCATGAAATAATTAAATGGGATAGTTTAAAAGTTATTCAATAAGTTACATTAATGACATTAGTTACTTTAGTAAGTTATTATAAAAAGTTACTTTACTGAGTTACTTTAAGTGAGTGAAATGATATTCTTTTATAAGTTACTGCAATGAGTTACTTCAGTTAGTCACTTTAATGAAGTAGTTTTGATCAGTTACTTTAATGAGTTACTGTAGTAACTTACTTTAATATGATAATTAAATATTAAACATTACTTACTAATTAAAATAATAAGTTATTTTAATTAGTAAGTAATGTTAATTAGAGATAGAAATAGTAATTACTTTATTAAGTTACTTAAAAAAAATTATTAAGTAACTTTAAAAAAAACGTTAAAATTATTCTACGTGTTTTAATATAAAAAAAATTAATTTGAGGAGTTACTTTAATAAGGTACATTGATGAGTTGCTCCAATAAATTACTGTAGTAAGTTACTTTAATATAAGAATTTAATAAGATAATTTGATGAGTTACTTTAACAAGTTATTATAAAATGTATTAAAATGAGTTACTTTAATCAGTTATTTCAAGAAGTAGTGTAATGAGTCACTTTTATAAGAGTCTTAAATAAGTAATCTATTGAGTTACTTTAGTAAGTTAAATTAATGAGATAGTTTAATAAGATACTTTGATGAGTTACTTTAAAAAACTCTTATAAGAGGTTACTACAATAGGTTACTTTAGTATGTTAAATTCATAAGTTACTTGGAAGTCAATTCTTACAAATTACCTTTCTCAGAAAAGTTCCGTTTCCTTAATAAATATACTTCAAAAAGTTACTTCATGAAGTTACTGTAAGGAGTCACTTTAATGAGTCTTCACATCATCCGAAGAACCATTTTGCTTGTTGTTAATTTCAAGTCTAATAGTCTTATGCATCATCTAGAAGACGGTTTTTGCCTTCTTTCAAAACATAATTTATTTCAGTGCGTTACTTAAATAAATTACTTTAAATTATTATAAGTTACTTTAATAAATATGTTTAATAAGCTGGTTTAATGAGTCACTTTAGTTTCTTACTGCACATAGTCAATGCATTTTATTTTTTCTCTTACTATTTTGCTGATTTTTCTCTTTTTACCTCTCAATGATTTATGATCACAAACTATCAATCTTTATATGCGACCGAGCGAATAAAAAAATGGTTACCACTTGGTTTATAATAGAGCATTTCTTTTGTCATGTTTCGGTCAATTCACACGACCTGCTCTGCATATCGTCTAATTAATGTATAAATTATAGATGAACATACGGTTGCTTCTTGCGGAACGTCAACACAATCATTTCATGGTTATTAAGCAAAACAACACCGAGCTCCGTCGCTATCAACACTTTCTCTCCGCTCGCAATATCTAAAATATTATAATACAAACCGTCTTGCTACTACATGAATTATAATGCAATCTCACGTGTAATATCTTCGCGAAAAGATATTTAAATGACCGGAAGTCTAACGCTATTAAATTATTCCACGTCGGCGAGGTAAAGTGGAAGTTCACTATCAATTCAATGTTATGAACTTAACGTAAATATATATATACATAATTTTTTGTCTTAGTACATTTTTTAATTCTATTCTTTAATTTTGCAAAATTTATTTATTTACTTATTTTTGCGAGGGAAATTAATTAGTTTTTTTCAACCAATTTTTCAGATTGAAGATTGGTTGAAAATTAACAAAAACTAATTGAAAAAATATATATATTAAATCCGAAAACAACATTTTTTAAGCTAAATTTTATATATTAAAAAAGTTCATTTTCCAAACAAGAATTTGTGTTGTAACAAAAAATCGTTCACATTTCACGTTAATATCACGTTTGATATTTATTACACACAAAAGCGAGTAATTTTCGCGAGATAATTTCAGAAAAGTGGCATATGCGCAATGGAAATACCACGTTTACGTGGTAATGATTCACTTAAAACGAGCGTCCAATTGCCAGTTCGACGACACGATTCGGCCATTTTACTTCTTGCGGAATTTGGAAAACAAAAAAAATTAAAAAAACGGTGTTTCGTTGCTTTATTTCGACTGATTGTAGCTTATGGAATCAAAAACATAACAATTTACAGAAAATTTAAGAAACGCGAACATCCTTAAAATTTCTTCACTTCCTAGGTAAAATTCTTTGCAACAATTGAAGAATCTTTGGTCTCTTGAAATAATTTCATTTTTTTAAAAGTCATTTTACGTTTACTTTAAATTCTTTTTTATCATGCAGCCTTTAAGCCTGCAAAAATTAAAAAAAATTTTTTTACAACATTCGAAAGACTATTTTGCATTGTCTTTATTTATTATTTTTTTAGTAAATTTTCAATTAAAAAATTGAATTTTTTAAGATCTTTAAAAGGTCCTTTGTCCTATTTTTAAATGAAATTTCATTATGGGAACTGAATGTTTAAAGACTGAAAAAGTGATTACAAAACCCACACACACTTCATTGAGCTAATCATAACTTAATATTTGACTTTTCAAATATTCATTTTCATTACTGTAATTCAAACGCTTTTTCGTGCCCGGCGAATTACGTCTGTTGATTAAACTTGATTAAATTATTTAGTCGTGACTATGGTTAAGTATCCGGGTGAGCGACTTTTTACCATTGCAATATTTCGTTCTGTCTCTCCGGTGCGGTGATTCAGAAATATGTTTGTTAATCGATAAATATTTTTAAAAAACTCGGTGGCAAATTTTTCTTCATTTTTTTCAAAATGAATCAGCGAGTTTTTGTTGCGCAAAAAAAAGACTGGATGATGAAATTAATGTTTATTTTGCAACACAGAAATATTTGTTTTATGCATTTTTCATGTTCAGAATAAAAAATCTAACATTTTAAAATTTGCAATTTTAGTAGCAAAATTCAAAATTGAATTGAGAATTATGGAACTAAGTTTCAAGGCTATTTATTTATAATTTTGTAAATAAATAATAAATCTAAAAAGCATAATTTTGTAAGATTAATAAGCAACGTTGAAAAATTATTTGTTTAAATGCATCGATAAACGCTGTTAATATCCTGTGAAAAAAATGCCCGAAGAAAGTATATACAATGTTTAAAGTCACTCGCAATGCTTTTGCATGGTGCATCGCATACAAGATCTGACCAACGGCAGTTTCTCTTGCTTTCCCTAATGATACGTCATTTATGACGGATCATGCAATCTATACTGAACGGTATTGACGAGTTGTGGGAGGATATACATGCTTGTTGCAACATGCCATTTCTTTCTGTGAAAGTAATTAATGAAGATTTCGGTTGGAATCCGATGTTCAGATTACAAGTACAAGATATCGATATCTCACATCTACATCTTCCGCGAGATAAAAATATACCTTTTATAAAGAAGTCGAAACAAAAAGCAGAATGAAATGATTTATTGAATTTAATTAATGAAAACGCGAACAAGTTCTTTGGATGATGTAGCTAAAATTTAATTTTGTCATTTAATTAAAAGAAACGTCTTTCGAATGATCTGGAATATTTTTATAAGTTTTTATAAAATAAATTTAAACGAAATAAAAGAAAAATGAATGTTTCAGTTGATTTAAATAAATTTAACAAGGGTATAGATATATATTAGTATACCTCTAAGAAATTTCAAAACTTATATTCTCCAGAAATGTAAAATTGTAAATTAAATTGCTTTTTATACTTTGGCTTGAGTTATAAAAATAATTGTTTCTAATATTTCAAACGACCATTTTTATTTGACATTATGCGTTACATGCCGTAAGGATAGACTTGTTAACATACCATTAAGGTAATGAGAAATTTGATACAACCAATGTGATACTAATGAAAGCAATGGAGAAGAAATTCCGCGATGTTTGAACTAATAATTGATTGAACTTTCATTTTTCAAACTTTTCAATTGAAACCAGCTTGCAGAATTAGCCAAAGTTGAGTGTAAACGATTTTTTTCGTTCATATTTCAGAATGCGGAATCGTGATGTAAATTACTGTGTAACATTTATTTTATTAAAGAGAACATTTAACTGTTGTATAATATATTATATGTAACAACAACGCAGATGTCTAAATGAATTTCGAAAATGATATCTTGCGATTAGGTTGGGTGTACATTTTTTTCAGTTCTACATCGTCCTTCTATAAATTAAAAAATAATAAAATAATCAATGATTACGACAAATGGCATTGATTTGCATGTTTGTTATCATAAGTATATTAATTGACGCTCGTTTATTTCGCAAAAAGCATAGTAGCGGCAATTGTAATTGGGTCAGATAAATATTAATGTCCTTAAGACGGAATTTATTCGATGAAATGCAGTTACTTATTTGACAGAGGCAATATTTATTTCCGTCGAATACATTATTTATTAACTTTATGTTAAATGGTACAAGATTCTTTTTTTTTTTGCTTCTAATTCGCGTGCATATTTTGTTGACAATTAATCGCAAGGGGCCGGTGCAATTGTTAATGATAGTCTGCCTATAAATTGAATGCCAAGTAATTGGACTTAACGGAATATTTGATTATATTTTAAATTCATTTTGCTAGTTAATGAGCTACGAGTAAAAGTGACTTGGATATTAAGAAAAAAAGATTCTTGCATGCGTCAAACACTTTAGAACTTGTTACGCGAATATGTTTACAGTCGATTCACTAACTGATAATGCTTCAATTGATGTTTGCTCTAATAGAAACTGGTTAGGTGGTCTGTCAGCTTGCATCGATTCTGGACACGATATGCGCCGAGAACGTGTGACTTTTACTTTCAAAACATAAGAATTGTAACGGCACGATTCGAAATAGATAGCATTCAGCGGGTATCAATTTCAGATTGCAGACTACGAAAAATGTTCAATTATACTTTGGCTGGATTGTTTATAACAAATAATTCTGGTCATTTGTTTTTATTGTATTCGATTTAAATTTTTGAGTAAAAGGTGGAAAGGTACTGGTTGCTAATTTCAATATATTTAAATTTATAGTGATAGTTGGAAAGGATAGTGACTCATTCGATTTGACAACAGGGGCGGATTTAGAATTAAACGGCCCTGCATCCTTGAACTTAAATATTTTCTAATATTCTTTGAAGATTTGAAGATTAAACGGATTTTATGATGCAATTCCTATTTGAAGCTTCCCCTTATATTTTAATGTTTACACTAAGAAAAATAACTTATAATAAATTACTGTTTAAACAGTAATTTGACCACAGAATTCCCATTAACCGAATAAATTCTGTCAAAAACTGGAAAATTTACTTTCTGATCACAAATTTTTATTGAGTTTTTCAAGAATTTTTGTGCATGAAAGGAAAAGTTTTACTGTTTAAACAGTAATTTATTGTAAGTTATTTTTCTTAGTGTACCTGATAAAAATTAAATGTAATTAAAAATTATCGAGTCTTGTAATAACAAATTTTTAAAAAATAAATTATTTACCTTTGACCTCTTCATAGACTCATATCCATGTATGCTTCTTCTAATACTAAAACGATTTTGTATTGAATATCCTGTTATAAACTTCTTACTAATTGTTATCTATAAGAATAATTATATTTAGAAACAAAACTTAAGTAAATGTTTTATATAAAATATAACTGGTTAGCCTTTGTTAAAATATTTAAAAATTAGCCAAACTAACTCAAACTAATAAAACCAGAATCTTTTTAATTTCTCTTCAACGACCGTAAACTGCAGTTTAGTCGTAAATTGAATAATGACTATCTTACCTTAGCCTTTTCTGTATGTAAGCATGAATCCCTCTGGTTCGCTGCATCAGCTCTAACGATAAGAAATTATTCTTCGTATACCTAAATTGACAAATTGAGATTACACTTATTCGATCTTTAAACATTTTAATTAAAATTTTCTAAAAATATTATGCAGTATAGATATTAAAATTATAATCTTACCTGACTCATTTTTTGATGCAGCATTTTTTTATTAAAAATTATTAAATTAGATTTATTCCTTAAAAATGTTTCGTTCACACTGAATCTGCTTTATTATTGATGCCATAATTAACCTAAAATTTTTTACTTTTAATTTCATAATATCAGTTTTACAAATTCAATTCAATTTAAATTTTAAATCTTACCGTCGTTTTCCTTATAATAAATACTTTCTTAAGCTTTTGTTTTTCTTAATAAATTCAAATTAATTAATACAAATCCAATGCTTGCAACAATTCGGCATAGCCATAATCGTCTTTTCCGACATATTTTTGTTTTCTCAGTCACATGTGAATTTAGCTCATTTATCTCGTTTCTAATAACATGTCGCAAGACTTCCAAAAGTACGACATTACTTTTTTCCTTTCAACCATAAGTCGTTACTTCCGCTTGATTACTGTAAAACTTTCAATTGTCGATGACACGGTTTCAATTCAAAACTGTTGCAGCGCCATACAAAAAACGTCATGTGCGTTGTCGAGTTAACTATTATTTCATGTTCTTCATTAACGTGAAATACGAATAATAATTGCAAGGAGATTGAATATATGGTAAAGTCCTCAAAAGACTTTGGGTAGAGAAATCGGTGTTCGATGAAAAAGGTTATTTGCACGCTTGTCAAGGTGTAAGTAACAAAATTGTGCATTCATAAGCAGAATATAGAACGACTTTTATATGATCATGTATTGGACATGCTTTTTTGATCCAAACATTTTCTCCGACCGAGAAAATTTCTTTATTGATTCTCGCTCACACAAAATGATATAAAAAGAAAGATGGCGGGAGGGGAAGAGAGAAAAAAAAGGAAACGCAGGTATTCGAGAAAACCAATGCCATTGTTTGGCGCGCAAATTTTTTCGTTCGAAATTTTTGCAAAAGTTGTTAATGAAATGGAATTTTATTTGATGACTTGTTTAAGCTTTTTTCTAAAAAAGATTTCACTTTCGTAAATTATATTGTGTTTTGCATAAAAATAAATGAAATGAAGAACTCACCTCCAAGTTAACCTAAAAATATAAATTAATAAGATTAAACCAAACGAATTTATTTGTTTACACAATTCTAAATATACTAACCTAAAATAATTAACTGAATTAAGTTAACCTAAAAATTCTAACCACAAAATTTTAACCTAACCTCAGAAGTAACCAAAAAATATAAATAAATGAAATTAAATAAAATAAAATCATTTAATTAAGCAATTCTAAACACATTAACCTTAAGGAATTATTTTATCAAATCAAACCAAAAATTGTACTTTTCAACCTTACTAACCTAAAAAATGATTGCAATTAAATTAATCCAATTGTTCACTCAAATCTCCACATCCTCAAAATAAACTAAACAAATAAAGGGCAAAACACTGTTTCTTAATTGGGTAAAAAACGTAATGTGACAAATGGGGTTAATTGTATTGGTTGTTGCGGAAAGTTAGTGATTTGCTGATCTCCGAATAATTGAACGGAAATAATTGTTTAGCTTTAACCTTTTTTCCTCCCCCCCCTTTTTTTGTCATTCTTACCAATCGGTCGTAATTTTGTCGGGCACAATATTAGGCAAGTCTTCAGCTCGAATCAAATCAGGCAATCGATTTGGCAATTGCAGCTAAATACGATTGTCAGATTACCAAAGTTAGTCTACGATTTTCAAGAATTAAGGAAATTCGTTGCGAAACGCTAAATTCGGTTTAACAAAACAATATCGTCAATGAAGCAAATTTGTCGTCTGCTAAAACAAAAGAACAAAAAAAAAGATTTCAAAATGTAAATTTTTATGTTCAATAAAAAAATTAATTATGTTTTCCAATTTATATATATTGATTTATATATATATAATTATATATAAAATAAAATGGATAAGAATAATGAAATATTATGTAACAAATATTTGTTCTATTAATCAAATAATGATATCCTGTTGAATAGGTTGCATATGAAGGTGGCGGGCGTTTGCATAATCCTTGCGGTGTTGTGTGCATTTGTGCAGTTGAGACCATCTGAGCCACCTCCAGTCGCGCCGCGCCAGTTGCCTTACCCATTCAAGGTATCACGCAGTGAAGGGCTTTTATCAACCGTGTCATACGCGATCACGCGCTTTTTTTTATCTTTCAACAAATCCAATTTGAATATTAATTTATCGCAACACTTTTACTTCATATTACCAGGAATTATGACAATTCGTCTTATTTAAATGAAATTTCAAATCCTTGCAAATTTCGAGTTAAAAAACAGTAAGAAAATTTTAAGTTAAAATTTGATGAGAATGTTCATTTTAAAAAATTTTTTTTTATTTTTGTCACATTATAAACTCCGATTTAACTATGAAATTTTTCAAATTTTCAATCTTTTAAAATTTCACTTTAACCATAAAAATATGTAAATTTTAATGCCTTAACATAGAGTAAATACAATTTTATATACATATATATATAATGTAATGGCATATAAACAATCAATAAGATAATTCAATAAGAAAAATAAATATGATTATAAGGCAGAACATTAAATAATGAGAAGGTGAATGCTGTGTGTGGCACCAAGTAAGGTCGCTCTATATATTCCGTATAGCGAACTCGCAAATCTGATCGATTGGCAGAGTAGTTGCAGTGCTATATGAGATTATAAATGACTGCGCTAAGAAAAGCATATACCAATCAATTGATTAGTGCCCGACTTATCAACTAATCTGATCTCCTTTTCACTATTTGTTTAAGCGACATAAATTTAGCATTCACGTGACCTGTGATATAATCGTCATATAACATAATATAACTGTGACATAAATATAACATAAACAAGACATAAGTATAATATAGCTGTGATATTAATTAAAACATAAACACGACATAGACCAGGCGTATACTTTAAATAATTGTAACATAAATGTGACATAACAGTGACATAAACACATCATAAATATGACAAAAACGATTTTAAGCAAAACAAATTTTTCTACAATCTGTTATAGAGCATAGGGATGTCATATGTATGTCATAGGAATGTCATAGGGTTACACATAACTGTGACATTACTATTATAAAGAAGTAACATCACTGTGTCATAAAGGTGACATAAGTATGACATAAATCAAACATAAAAGCAAAATAATTGTAACATAAAAAGCAAATAAGCATGGCATACCTGTGACATAAATATGACATAAATTAGAAAAAACTGAGACATTAGATGATATAAACGAGACATAAATGCAAGATAAGTTTAACACAAAAAAACACATATGCGACACATGCATGACATACCTATGACATAAATATGACATAAATGCGACAAAACTGTGACATACATATTATATAAATGAGATATAATACATTGACATAAATTAGACATAAATCTGGCATAAATGAAACATAAATGCAAAATAATTGCAACACAAAAATACAGATGCGACACATGCATTACATACCTATGACATAAATATGACATAAATAAGACGAAAACTGTGATATTAAGATGATATAAACGAGACATAATTGTTACATAAGTATGACATAACTATGCCATGATTGTGACATAAATCTGATACATCACTTGATTAATACATATATATTAAGAATACTTTTTTTGTTGGTTGTTAAATACAAAAAAATGCATTCATAATTAGAAGCAAACGAAAAATATTCGTAAAATGTTCACATCAAAGTGTATTAGCCTTAATTGCACATACCATTTTTACGATGCCTGCGCAATAGACATACATTGTATACAACATTAGTGAATTCAAACGTAAAGCCATAATCTCGGCTAATCCACGTAAATCAATGGCCTGTCTCGCGATTCTAATAGCATGCAAAACGATGCTGTTTTGCGATAGCACACAAGCAAGTCTTGTGAGCACAGACAATGGTATTTGATTGCAATTAACTTCTTCAGTGGATTCTGTCTTTCTTTCTCGTTACAAATGAAAGCAAAAAAAATAAGAAAAAACAATTGCAAAGACGCGTTTAACGCCTGCTCCACTTATGCGCTCGTTTATTACCGTTTATTAATATAATTAGCGCTCATAAATACACCTTATTTGTAATTTAATGCTTTGCTTGGACTGATTCGATCAGTCTGTTTGCGTTAAATCAATAGTAGTAACTACTATGTTTCTTTACACTCTTTCTATGTTAGTTTTATGTACATATAAACTATAGAACTCATATACATATATGATCCATATATGGCGATCTTTCGTGGTTCATAGATGGAACGTTTGTATATATGGTTCATATATGGACCATTTCTATACATTTTACATATGAATACATTTTAAATATACTTTTCACATGGACCTCTTTTATATATAAATCATATATGGAACTCTTTCACATCCGTATTAAAAAGATCATATATTATCCATATATGGTAATGTATTACCATATATATTCGCATATTTTCCATATATGGACCATACATTAGCAATGTATTAACACGTTACAAAAGTAATCCATATATGGTTAATATATGATTCATATATGGTCAATATATGGACAGTATATAATCAATATATGATTCTTTGAATAATATATTGTCAATATATGTTGTATGTATGGAAAGTATATATGATCCCTTTCAGTAGAGTAGTTTATATATAAAGTATTGTTATATACTGTCCATATATAACTCATATATAACAAAAAATGATGGATTATTTGGGTGAAAATGGTCCATAGACCATTTTAAAATAGACCCAGTTCAAAATGTTGCCTCTAATGGAATGCGCACAAGGTCGAAGCGAGTGTATAAACTCTCACGGAGAAATGCACTGACAACAGACAACGGTACATTACTTCGTATCGTATCTTGGCAGTTATGCAATCCGAGGCATACCTGAGAAATTTAACATAGTTTATAGTAAAAGTTTATTTTTAAATAACATTAGACATATATGCATATAAATATACAAATAAATATACATATACATATACATATACATATACATATACATATACATATACATATACATATACATATACATATACATATACATATACATATACATATACATATATATATACATATACATATACATATACA
>JABFPJ010001209.1:0-27724 GCA_022817425.1 Gryon sp. ZL-2020 | reverse complement strand
CCGTTTTTTGCCCCCCCCCCCTTTGCTCCGTGCACCCTCGCGCGCGGATAAGACGAGAAGTTTTATGCGCTTAAGCGACCTGACTAAGATTTGTCACGAGCTATTTTACTTGAAATCATGCCGAAGTCACGAGAGAGTCTTTACTATAATGTTAAGAAATGCAGAAAAATTAGCAGACCAGATTATGAAAATCGTTGGAAAATCGATTTACTCATGCAAGATGAATTTATAAGGGCTTATGGTTAATATTTATAACAATAATATCAGTTGAAGTAAAACATTATCAAAAAGATGAAACGTGTCTTCTTTTTACAAAAATATAATGAAAAATATATGTTTGCTTAAAAACATAATTGTTTGTAAAATTATTTTTTGTATGTGTACTTTTTATTTTATCATAATTTGGTTTTATAAATGTTTAATATTATCGATTAAATTAAAATACACTAAAAATTGAACATCATCAATGAGTTGTAAGATGATTCATTCGAAATACATACAACTTTACCTTCTTCTACTATATATCAATGAAAGTGAATTAGCGACATACATCAAGATGTTTGAATGTCTAATGTTAAACGATTTTCGAGACAGACAAGTTTTCGCAATTTCCTGCGATCGTAAAATAATAGTTCTTGATCATTCTTAACCCTGAAGTGTTCTTATGTACATTCAAATGATCAACACACAGCCAGACGGAATCGCAAAGTCATCAGAGTCATCTCCAGGCAATACATCAACGTTCTATGATTTATAGAATGTGGACAGAGGAGAACAAACTATTTATTAATCATCCGGCGATCTATCGTCGATGTGCTTTGTAAATTGTTGAGCACGCCCTTTTAAATTGCGCACAGACATCACACGAAAACTATCATTAAATTATGATTAGTGTTCGACATCGGCCAAGCACAAAAATTTTCTATTGTCAACGGAAAACACGATAGATTTCGTTTTTTGTTATTTTTCTAATATTCATTTTTAAGCTCGTTTGATTGTTTCAATAGTCTACAAAATACACTATTCTTTCAAAATATTATGCAACTGTGGTATTTTATTGTTCACGTTCTAAAATGAAAGTGAGAAAATACAAAACTGATGATGATTAAAAATTTTTTTTTCTCGTAAGCGTCAGTTTTAATAATTAATATGAGAAATAATGCTATAACGAAAGGCGTGAGAAATTTAATGATTTTTAGGTTAGTTATATTTTGAATAAAAACATTGCTTATTCTTATATATAGGTTTTAAAAAAGACATATCAATTAGTTGAAACAAATCATGTGAATTATATTAAAATAAAACTAATCTAAGATTAATGAATATTTAAACCGAAAAATGATTTCATTTCATATCTCTAAATATGACTAAAATAACATGGCAAAATATAGTTCATTTTTATTAAATAGATATTAATAGAATACTTATTTTTTAATGATTATAACAATTTACGAAATTAAAACGAGACTGAAGTAAGTTTGATAAATTAATTCTCTTAGATATTTTTAATCGGATTTGAGAAAACTGTAATTTTTGTATCAGTTATTGTTCTTTCTCGTAAAAATAAAATTTTAATTACATATATAATTAAATAAAACGAAAGTTGCATTTTCTTCCCTGCATTAACTGCAACACAGTAGTTTTTTCAATTATTCTATTTCATCTTAGGTATGAATATTTTTGTTATTGTATACACTTGATACAAATCGGTTGTTTGCAGATTAGATCTATATCTACAACTGGTTCAGAACTGGAAACTCATTCTGTTTACTATTTACATATTAAAATGATACATTGTTATTGTTTTTGTGTGCACACTTAAAAAAATCCACGCGTTCGTTTGCAAAAGAGTACATAAAATATACAGCAAAATAGTTTAATGTAAAATTTATACATATTTAACATTATTATACACGTGCACTGACAATCATAGATCTTGAATTTTTACTCTTTTTAATAGCATTCTGAATCCATCGGCAAAAAATCATCAAATTTGCTGTGAAAAACAGTAAAAATGAAAGTTATTTTAGTAAATATTTACGTTATTTTCATAAATTATTGTTTTTAACTGTAAAATTTGATTTGAATTTTTGAATTTTTTTGCCGATGGATTCAGAATGCTATTAAAAACAGTAATAATTCAATTAAAAATTGTACATTTTCAGGTTTTATGATTGTCCGTGTGGTTTATGTTATATCTTTGCTTTATTTAAGGTAAGACATCAATAGATTCACTATTCAAAAACTATACTTTAAAATTTTATACGTTACAATCTTTAAAAAAATACTAACTATATGTCGTGATCTTAATACCATTTTTATACCACCTAAAATGTCATTAGCAATAAAGTACACATTTAAAAATCCAATTCTGCGAATAATTAAATGTAACTTGTTCAATTAACAATCATGTTTAATTTTATGAGCCATATCCATAATAATAAACTGAATTTGGTTGCACAAATTGTTTCTTCTACTGAAAGTAGTCCGAAGTAACATCCGCTTGCGAACAATCTTCTAATTCTGAGTTCTGTCTTTTTCTTAAAATTGTCGGTCTAAGTGCTTGTAGTGCCTTTTAAGATAAAACCGGAACAATTGAAAAAAAAGGAAAGTCGAAGATTGAACGAAACGAGGAACGTGTCGACTAGCAAATATCGACAGAACCGAGGAAGCGATTAGAATGAATGCCCAAGTTGGCCAAAAGCGTCGGCGAAAAGATTTGTAGCCTTCGTAACGCGTAGGTAGCTCGTGGCAGGCCGTAAAACTAAGCTCGAAACGAGAATGATGATGCATCGAGGTTTGCAACTTCTATTTCGAGGCGTGACCCCGGAAACAAACCGAATGGCAGGAGGCACGTATTCTTCCATCTTCGTCATTTCTGCCTCTTTCTTGACAGTCCTTACCGAGAAATGCGTATTGTGCGTCGCGATGCCATTATATTGACGTTGAAAAGAGCACGAAACGATGAAAAAAGACGATACGTGTCTCAGGCAATTATCTGCGGGTTAAATAAATTCAACTGCAGTCACTTTATTATCAGTTACTTACATTAGCTACACATTTATTATATATAATTTAAACGTTAATTAAACTAAATTAATTAAAGAAAGAACCAAAACATAGAAAATTACATTCATTTTTAGTGTGCATATGAGCATGCATTTAGCAAAATAAAAAACCATTAATTTTAAGTACTTTTATTTAAAAAGTGAATTATAAATTAATAGTAATTGACGACACTTATTTTAATTTATTGTTTAAAATTACAGTTTTAAATATAAATATTGTAACAAGGATTTAACATTAAATTGCGTGAAAATAAATGTTCAAAAACATATATTTCCTTAAATTTTACAAAATGATTTATTGGAGTTCAAACAGCGCAATGCAATGAAAGCTTTGCAATTTATTTTCACATACATTAACATTTTAGAAAAACCTTAATGAAGTTGCAACCTATATTTAAAATTTAATCAATCACTAAGAACGAAGATTCTTTTGCTACCATCCTTTTAAAATATTTTTAGAATATAGGCTTCTGTTAAATAAGCCTTTTAAATTAACTTCATTATTATTTGTCTAATATAAATTCGCCAGTCTTGTCTTTTGACTATAACCAATGTAACACCTTATCTGTGTTTTCGACATTTGTTTTTTGTGAGTACAAATATATGTCCCTCGTTTTTTGTGCTGACACTGCGCTCATTTTTTTCGAAGATCTTAAAGTGTCTGGGGTGAGTTTGGTGAGGGACGAACAATCCCAAACAAAACGCCACGATGCCAAGAATGCTCTTGCGAGAGAAAAAGACAGAAAGATAGAGAATAGTCTTCGAAAAGCTATCGCGAATCGACAAATGCTCCTGCGACTCTTATTACAAGTAATTTCGCCATCGGTTCACCCCAGTTAAAAAAGACGGAGAAAAGATCGTTTCATTTAAATGCTCCGCTGTCGCGAGTGATTTATCACACACTAGCTGTACGTGTATAACCCTAAGCACGATTTCTTGCTCTCGATTCTCGCCATTTCTGCGCTCGTTTTGCTTCTTCTTTACTGCTCACTGCGGAAACTGATACGTAATGGACCGTCCAGACACAGGTACGACGTGGAATGAAGTAATGAAGAGAACTCTCCCGTCCATTGGGAATCACGCTTTAGCGATTCCTTTTATTTTGTCTTTCTCCTCGTTCGTTGGATCCTTTTTTTCTGCGCCTGCAGGATTTTTATTATGGATATAGTTTGTGTTCAACCTTCGCCTCGTTATGTTGCCTTCTTTCGTGGATGGTTGTTTTGTGGGCAAAATGTATGACTACCGTGTGGGTAGTGTGAGTGACAGTCATATTACAGGTATTTTATTTTCTACCTAAAATTTATTATATGATGCTATTGATGAACATTCAAGTTTGATTGGATTTAATCGGTAGAAAAAGATGTAGGTAAAAGTTTTATGCTCTATATATGCATATAGAAAGTGTAAATAAAAAAAGCATTTACGTTTAGCGAAAATATTCTACCATTGTCCTTAAGGTATAATCAAATTCAGGTAAAATCTTAAGTCATTTACTCAAACTTTAAATAAAACACATAATTTTCGTCACATTGATTGTTGAATAAATTTAATTAATAATAACATAATAATTTATTAGTAATTAACTTAAGAATGATTAAATTAAGAAAATAATTATTGAACCAAATTTATGAATGATTTATAGTATTGTTCGTATTTTAATACTATATAACCTAAGGCGAACCATAATTTGAGTTAAATTCAATATCCCCTAAATTTGCGCGATGTTGAAAAGAACTATCCATAGAAAGCTGTCATCCCTTCAATTTCACTTGCCAATCTTAGGAGGAATATTATTTATTTTGGTCGTCCTTCCAAGTACCAACAGTATAGGATCACGTTGCATTCTTACGAGGCGTCACGTATCACTGCGGTGGTCGAGGGGTGTGAATGGTAGTCGATATATTGGCATACCTACCCAAAAAGAATTTCCTCAACGTCCGCCTGGATCCTCCATTTATATTCCTATCTATGTCCCTCTCTTGTTTTTAAGTGCTTGCTCATTTTCTCTCGCATCCTTTCTCGCGCCCCACATTCCCCATCTCAAAGGCACGTCTATCCGTCTGTCTGTTTGGCTGTCGCAAGGATGTCGTGCCATCGTTTCTGTTCGGTGGTCAGAGCTCGCGCGCAATGCAGTTCTCAATTGCGAAAGAAGCGCCTCCAGGGGTGATAGATGTCCTTCTAACGTTGGAATGCAGGGAGCTGCCGGCGCAAGGAGACGAAATGGCATCCCTTCTTGCTTCCTCAAACTTGTTTCCTGTCCCGTCGACCATCTCGGACAGTGCGAAACTAATGATTAATCTCTTGAAAATGTTCGATCAATTTCAATTTTCGACCTGCTTCACTTACTTTTTGTCATTTTCGCCAGGACAGATTGGCCGATAATATGCTATCGCCTTTTTATGTAATCCCTGAGGGACAGTAAAAAGTCATCGGAAAAAATATTGGAATTTAATACACGGATATCGGATTTGATATTTTTATAACAAAATTAAATCGTCCACATTTTTAACGACATAATCTCTGTTTTGATGTCTACTTTAAGTTGGAATTATTAGATAAAGTATTTTTTTATTTCATTACTTAATAATTGAAATATTCAAACAATTCATTTGTGCAACTTATTAAATAAATATTCATATTTTGAATAATTAAAATAATTTTAATTTAAACTTTATTTTAGATTATTAGCATAAAACTTATTTTTATTTCGATTCATCCACTTTTTGCTGCTGAAAAGTTCTAATTTATCTTTTTTATTCTTATTCTTTTGATTTCTCTCTTAAACGAAGTACGTGAATTAACAGCCGCTGATGTCATTAGCATATTCAGCATAATTCGACTGGAAAAAGTGTCGTTGATAATCGTGATAATTCGTGATCATTTTCGCACTCCGGATTTTCGTAGATAAATTTCGACGAACAAAACTCAGTATCGACACACTTCAAACAAGAGCAAGTCCGTTAATTCACAACACAAAGAAAGCTCATATTGCTACTTTTCGTATAATGCAATCTCTAGCTTTCGTCTTTATTGTCCGTCTTTTTTTTCTGCTGAGTTTTTGTTTTGTTTTCACGATTTTTTACCTTTTTTGTTTGCACATTGCTATTCGTCTACGCTTCTTCTCTTTCTTCTCATTCTCTCGCCCGTCTCCTTGTTGCACCATTCATTCGCGCGCCACATATATACGGCACATACAGGGGTCGTTATGTTTTATGGCTAATTGTTTTATTATCTTTGACATATTTCCAGTTTATGGCCGTGGCTCGCCGTTTTGTTTCATGGCTGTCTATTGTGTGTGATGAACGCCGCTTTATGTGCCACCCTGCACGGCCTACGCTTGAGACTCGGGCATGTTTGCCAGCCTCTGGTAAATGGCATTTGTAAAATAAAAAATAGTAAAAAAATATTGTATAAATATTTTCTTTTAATTTCGAAGAATTAATATATAATCTCATACTCAATGCATAAAATGCATTTATATATTGAAGATGATTTCTAATAATTAAATTACAATTAATTTTTAATTATTTAAATTAGAAAAAGTAGTATGATTTTTTGTTCTTATTAAAATAAAATTTAAACGAAAAACGTTTTATTTATGTACATTTGTAAGCAAAAACAGAAATATCCGTTCATTTATCTTTTTCTTTCAGTTTTTGCAATCATTGTCTCTATTAGCTAAGCATGTTACGAAATTGCATTTTTTTTTTACTTTTAGCAAGAGCTTAGATAATTGAGTTCGTCATTGCACATCCGCCTGGTGATAAATCAAAAAACAGTAAGATGTCAAAACGAGACGTGTCTACCTCAATCCAAGACTTTTATAAAGATGTTTATATTATTCGTAAAAATGAAGCTTATAATGCGTCCGTGAACACATTTTATTACCTTTATTACTGGATTTAAAGAAAAGATTAACGCATATAAAAGTCAAACAATGTTCTTTAACATCATGAAACTTTTATCAAGAAAATAAATTAAATATTACCTAAATCTACATATTCCATTGATATTAGAATTCTAAATTGATTTTCAAAAAAGAAAATAATGCTATTCATTGCGTTGACAGTAAACACATCTCCATATGTAACCGGCGTGCAAACTTTCCATATATCATTATTCCCGGTGGACTCAGGGACAAATCAATGACACTTGACAAATCACTAATTACGCGAAAAAAAATAAAACAACGCGAACGTCGTTTGGAAAAAGCATGTAAAGTTCTAAATAGAGGGTCAGAATAACGGGATCGTTGCGGTATGTCGCGAACCGCCAACGTGGTACGGAGTGTATAGGATGTAGCATTGGTACCAGTCAGGAGGCAAGGGTGTAGAACGCAACCGATGTTCACTTATTGGCGACGTGTCTGCCGGCATGGTGCGGGCGGAACACCCAGCGCGGCTTCGTCGAGCAAACATACAAGCGACGAGACCTTACAACTTCCCTCTTTCTCTCGCGCTATCAGTACGAACGAGTTCGTGTACACGAATTCACGTAGCGTGGGTGGCTTCGGAATTGGTCGGGTATTTGCGAACGAAGGGTCACCCCTGGCGTGGAAACAGGTGGCGCCAAAACCACGTCGCTGCCTGTAGCTGTCAAATATTGTGGTTGCTTTAAAAATCGATCGGCCCGATTCCTGTCTCCCCTTCAACCTTACACACTCACACAGACACAAATTATCATCCCTAAACTAGACCCGAATTTCATATTTATCCCCCACAGAGAGCTGTCATATAAAAATTTCGGTTTAGTTCATTTCATATTGTAGAGCTGTAAAAATGTTAAATATTTTATTAAGTTGAATTTTTGTGAATCAGCCTTTCTGTCTTCTAGAAAACCTGTTTTAAATAGTAATCTAAAATGACTAATAATTTTATTGTCAGCGATGTTTTATCATTTTGTTAAAATAAATGTAAAGTTGTTATGGATAACATTTTTATTGATCTACTTTATTATACAAATTTGTCTATTTAGCAGCGTTAATATACAATGCGTTAATGTGAAATTCATTCGCGTAAAATATAATTCAATATTGAACAGCTATAAGATTTATCTTGACTAAGTCAATGTCAAAACATACTTATAGCTTAATTCTGATTCTAAATTGATTCTAGACATTCCATTGGTTACTACCTTCAACTCTTTCCATTTTGTGTACCAGGAATTTTACATGCCACGAGTTAATAATACAAACTAATCAGAGTCAAGGTCAGTTACGAAGTGAAACCTAATTCCTGCCGATCAGATTTCTTTTTCATTATGCTTGTGAGCTTCATTGGGCTTATGTGGAAAAGTAAATTGACGGGTAAGTTGAATTATATCTCAAACTGCCATTAACAATTTCACGTCCGAGCAGAAATACTAAAAACCGATCAAAGTCAAGGTCATTATCAAACCGTACCTGGGAAATTTTTGGTCCGCAGTTCTCTGTCCTTGACGGTCCTTTCCGTGAAAAAGCCAACTTTCGGTCGAATCCGTGTACCCTTCGGTCACTCATTAGACAATTTAAGACACGTTATATCCCAATTCGCCGCTCCATTATCTGAAACTACTTAGCTTCTTGGAAGACGCGGACTTACGTTGTTTTTGAACTGTGGCCTTAAGCATTGTATCTCGGGAGATTCTTAAATATTGAACTTCGCAAGTCATAATAACTTGTGAAATTTTAGTTTCGCAGACATCGACGGAACTTTTGATGAATGTTTATGTAGCGATTTATCTTAAACACGAAAGATTTTTGGAATATAATAATTTTGTTCATTTATTTTACAAAACACTATTGACAAAATCGAAATTTTGTCTTATGCAAAATTTTATAATTAAAAATACATTTTC
This sequence comes from Gryon sp. ZL-2020, assembly GCA_022817425.1. Taxonomy (NCBI): domain Eukaryota; kingdom Metazoa; phylum Arthropoda; class Insecta; order Hymenoptera; family Scelionidae; genus Gryon; species Gryon sp. ZL-2020. Next base: position 18,821 of record JABFPJ010001209.1, on the reverse strand, counting down.
TTAATTATAATTATATTTCAATGTTTTATTTCGCCTTTTCAAAAATCATAAATTAATTCATTATTTTGGATAATATAAAAAAAGTTTCTTTTTCTATTTAAATTATCTTAAACTTTATGGAACGGAAATTTAAATTTGATCTTATTTACGAATAAAAAAGGATTGCCACAAAATAAAGAGGATAATGAAAATTAAGTGAGATAAACAGGAAACACATTTATGTGTAAATCTTTGTTTCATTTTCATATCTGCTTTTTGATTATTCGCTTTCCTTTTGCTATTCATTTTTTAACCAGACGTATAATAATATGTTGCGGTGGTTGGGCCCGTGAGGCCCGAAAACATTGCGGTTAAAACAGCCCACACGCCCGGACTAAAGTGCACAGCACGGTGCCTTCTCCAAAACCGCAGGAACACCGACACCTAATGATCCCTAATCTCATGAAATGTTATAACTGCGCTAACTAAATGGTGTTTTATATAGACCTACAGTAAACCATGATTACTTTAATTGATTTCGTTTGTTTTACATCTCTCACATTTTATATACAATTTGTGAAGCATAAATGTCAAACCTATATTGAAAAACAATTTTTTTCAACAAAATATTTTTCTATTAATTTGTACATATGACATTTCAAGTTGAACTAATAAACAAAATAATTTCTATTTGTATTAACACATTATACAAATGTTCGTCCAGTTCAATGTATTTCTTTATTCAAACTTTAACATTCGTTTATTTCCTTCACTTTTTCTTATTAATTACACTTGAGCAACTGTTTGTTTCGATCAAACTTGTCTGTTACTTACATCAATCATTTTTTTTATTTCCAAGAAAATGATTTATTATTGCTACCATGTTTTTCATATGCTTTTCCTGGTAAGTCTTTTGTTAGACTATAAAATACTGAATTTGACTTTTGAAATAACCAAAACCTTCTCTTAAGCGAATTAAAAACGTGAAACATGAAGGTCGAATGCGATATCTTTTTACAATATATTGGTTGACCAAGTATCTAACGACGGCCGCAAGTACGCTTGGTATGCTGCGATTATGTTTAAGATCGATGTCACGTGATCTCGGGTACATGCACAAGTGTAAGTTTCATCTTACATCTGTTAAGGGAGATATGATAAAAGAAATCAGAGTATTACTTTTTTAGATACCATATTTAAACTAAAAAAGAAACAACATTTTAGAAGAAACAAATGTTTATTAATTATAATTAATAATTATTATGTCGCAGCAAATTAAGATATAAAAAACGCCTATTTTAAACATGCAAATGAAGAAAAAATTAGAAATTATAATGATTTTTCTAATAATTTTTTGTACAAAGTAGTGACATACTTCAAACGCTTGATTCCACCGAGCGTTCCATCTCATCACAAAAGTGATCCGCAATGGCACGAGATAAGACGGATAATAATAAGGTGTAAGTGGGACAGGTAGGTAACTGTGCGATAAAGCGTAAGATGTCGAAAAGTTATGCACGGGCACGCACACAATCGAACTCATGGCTTCCGCAAAAATGTGACAATCGCAATTTCCGTGAGCGTTTACCCTCCTTTCACGAGAACCTTTATTCGAAAGAATAATGATCACGAACAATATTACAGCAGAAATATCAACGTTAGCTTTTTATGTCATTTCGGATAATTTTGCGAGTTCCTTTTAACGCAACTAACTTTTACATTTATATTCAATTAAATTTTTAATCCAATTTTTTTTAACATGAATTATTTTTTCTTGTCTTATTTCAAAGCAATGACAAAATGCTCTAACCAAAAGCACTTTCGTTATTACAGCTATCTTAGAGTAACTTCAGGCTGTACAGTAATATTAACCCCTTGAAGTGCAAAGCGTGTAATTTGCAAGTTGTTCCACGCACGAAATGATACGTCCAAATGTGCGCAAATGTTTTAACTGTCTCTTATTCGTCGGTCTCTTCGACAAAATAACTGTTGCGCGTGAAACATTTTTTTTTTTTTACTTTTTTTAAACAACGAAATTGTAAGTAATGAGCGATATTCGTGCATTAACTCAACTGTGAAATATTTTTTGTACTTGTGACGGGTACAAATCGGTATATATAAACGTCGGGAAGAAAATGTAAAGCAATAGGCGTAAATTTAAAATCAAATAATGATTTTAAATCACAGTTTACTTGCAATGCATCAGAGCGCTTTCTTGACTCTTAATTCCCTCGGTTTGACGGAGATCCCCAGTGGCTTGATTTTGCATATTTCGCCACGATTTTTGTGCGGGTGACAGGGAGGGGGAGGGGGAACTCATTCGTGGCCAAGGGAATACATCGCACTGCTTTCAAATGCTTTGACTTCTTTTCGTCGTTCAGACGCGCGAACTTTGAATGAAGCCTCGTTAGTCTTTCGACTCGAACGTCGTCGGGGTTTTCGAAATTTCATGCTTGGAGTCGCATCGCTGTGACATCAAGCGCACATTTTGTACACTCTTTGCATAAAACGTAACGTCAAATTCTATTTCTCATTATGATATTAATAATGTCTACGTTTTCGAGCAGTTTGACATTATTTAGATGCAAATAATCTTGAAAAAGATATACATGAAAATATTTTCTTATTTTATTTTTAATAGTATTTTTAATAGATATATAATGAAGAAGTTGATTATTGTTTATAAATCGTAAAATACAATGATTTTATCTGTGAAAGTAAAATTATTTATTTTGTTTAAAATCATAATAATCAGTGATGACTGAGCATAATTAAGTAAGCTATGTCATGGCAAATGATTACTTTTAATACTGTCTAAGATTAAAAGAGATAACTAAATAGAAAAAAGTAGATTCGAAATTAATTTGTATCACATTTTAATTGGCTTTGATTAAAATTGAATTTAACAGATGCAATAAATTGAAATGAAATCATTCTTAAAAATGCAAAAACACTTTAAATTAATTTTGGAGTATTTTTTAAAATAACTTAATACGCACAAAAAACTATTTACAATAATTATTTAAACATATAAAAACTATTTAAAAATTGTCAATTTTGTAAATATTGGCATTAAAAAATTTTTCATATTGATAACATAATATTGAGATAAAATGTGCAAAAATGAGATGTCCATTCATAAATAGTTATCAAAAGAGAAATATTGGTTTGATTATAAATATACTGTACATAAAACTCACGATACTTCACTATTTATAGTAAACGTAAAGAATATATTATTAAGTTAAATTTTGCGCTTTTGTTATTTTGCATATAGTGAAACGATAAAATCGTACAAAATGAATAAAAATAAAAGTACAATGGAATGTCCTCAACTTTCTTGCGATATTACGTATAACGTTGGCGAACTTTTATTTATGAATACTACAAGAACGGCGCTGAAATGTTCTAATATTTTACATCATCGGCAAAATGCGAATTCGCCTTTGTAATCGAGACTCGCCCTTATCGGATGACCCACTCAAACGGGCCACTTCTTTGCATATGTGACTATGATGACGACAACGAACATAAAAATGCGTGACATATTAAAGTGAAGCGCTCGTAAATGAAATGGCTAAATTTTTATCCGTCGCGTGCAATTTCTTTACTGCAACGTACATTTTTGGCGTAACTTTATGGCAATTTGCGGACAATGAAAAGTTTATTTTCCGGGAAACTTTTTTCGGCCGATAGTTCAGGAGCAAACGCATCGAAAGGGACGCAGCAAGTTAAAAGGAATAGAGCCCACCCGCGGGTCTTCCGATGCGATGCCTATAAGCGTTGTACGGTATTGTGCGAACACGTAATACCGATCATTGTTATTTATTAGATATTTCAGCGGTAGACATCGAACTTTTCTCAATTTTCGCTGCGCCAAGCAGTCTTGCTTTTTTCAAATGTTTATTTTTTATTCTTCTTTTGGTTAAAAGTTCTATTGGCCAACTGTCTGGTTTTTTGAATTACTGAAAAACTCTGGGTGCTTTCACAAAATGGAAAGAGAATACATGGTAAACAGTAGCAGTTTGAAGACAGTTTTGAAAACGAAATGAAAAATAACAGAAACATAAATATATAATTTTGTTTGGATCATTCAAATGATTTGAATTAGGTATTTTTTAAAATAAAGTATAGTCTCATTAAAAAATAAAAATAAATTTTTATTTTGATTATTGATAAATAAAAAGAAACTTAGAGAAAAGTAACCATAACAATTTAAAACTTATGTTGATAAATTCGTATAACTTTTTAATATTTATAATATTTCATCTTTGTTAATCTTGAATTAAATATTATTAAAGATAAAAAAATGTAATATAAAACATTACTTTTCCAAATATTATTATGATAATATATTATAAAATTGATAAATGCAATATATACACAAGCTTATATAATAACTAAGTCACAACATATTGATTTTTAGTTTTATCCTTAATTTAAAGTTCAAATTGTGAACTTTTATTATTCCAGTTATAAATATATATTAATATATGATACTATTTATTTAATCATAAAATAAATCTATTTTTATACTTCCTTTTAATTAACGTACTATAAGTAAAAAAATAAACAATCCGTAAAACCGATGGAACAAAATTGAATAAAAACCAGAGTAAATTTATAACTTTTTTAATCAATATTTCTTTTTCCTATTTTCGTTCATTCAAATTCGATTTGATATTTCCTTTTTGAATTTTTGAATAGTCAAGCAGTTCGCAATTCAGCGATTGTTAGTTTCAACAATGACATAAACTGCCAACACATTTGATATCAACGAACAATCACATCGAAAAAAAAATATATCCGTTCGACAACTTGCGTTTCCATTGTTTTGTTAATTAGTACCAAAACAATGAAACGCAAGTATGTACGCATAATAATTCCGAAATATCGTAAATAGATCTTCGATAAAATTCTTCAACGGCGAACAGTTTCCTTGAATTTTGACAATGTAACGGCCGTTCCTAAAACAAAAAGGTGAGCGACCTTGGAATGCAAAAATGGCATCGGAAATCCTAACCCGTAACCCCTAACCTACGTATGTAGGCATGAACTCACTTCTGTGTGCATTTGCGCGCGCGCGTTTACCTTATTGTTTTGCATTGTATTATACTTCAGAGTTGCCTTTTCCGTAAGACGACTTCCGTCGGTTGTGGGGTCAGCCGACAGGAAATCGCCACCCGAATGTATCCCAGTGATTGTCCTTATGCTAATCAACTGTCGCCATCAAATCGCCAGCTCCAAATGTCGAATGGAAAATTTGCATCCATCATCCTCGTCAACAAAATACTACGTTTTCCTCTTAGTTTACGAATTTCATTAAGCTTATTTCCAATGCATGCGTGTATGCAAATTTTCAATTCATTCAATTAACTTTGAGATATAATACACTAATCATTCATTTGCATTTCATCGTTCTATTTTTTCTGCTTTTCGAACTTTTACTTCAATGATTTTTACTTTCATAATTCAAAAAGTATGAAATATTTGCACACTTATTGTTTCATTTAAATTTCATTCAATACATTTTATCATTTATACACTGACAATCATAGATCTTGAATTTTTACTCTTTTTGAATAGCATTCTGAATCCATCGGCAAAAAATCATCAATTTTGCTGTGAAAAACAGTAAAAATGAAAGTTATTTAAGTAAATATTTACGTTATTTTCTTCATAAATTATTGTTTTTAACAGTAAAATTTGATGATTTTTTGCTGAATTTGATGATTCAGAATGCTATTAAAAACTGTAATAATTCAATTGAAAATTGTACATTTTCATGTTTTATGATTGTCAGTGTATATAAAAATTAAAACATATTTAACTTATCGTAAACTAAGTTATTTTTTCATCAAAGGTAAAAGTGAAATTATATATTTATATATATTATGGATTAATTAGGTTTATTCTTAGTTAGCTAAAATTTATCGACGCCAAAACTTTAATGTCTGATCGGCTTTTTTAAAATTCCTTGTCTCTTGTAAAAGATGCTCGCATCTTCTGGCCAAAATCAATGACAGAATAGACGAGATGGTATAGCGAACCGAAGAAGAAAGAAAAGTGTGCGTGGAAGACGGAAAGAGTATTGATCTCACCCTTCGTAATGGCAACCCCCAGCTGGCCTAAACCCACCCACCCAAGCCTCCTTCGCCTCCTGTCGGTTGTTGTGCGCTGCATACCAATTTTCTTGATTTTTTCTCCTTTTCTTCCTTGCCGGTCTCGTTCGACTTCCTGCCTATCCTTATACACTACACTACATCCTGTTACTGGTTTAGAGTAAAGTCGACGCGAACTCGAAAACCGGGGAAACCTGATAGCAAGATATCGTTAGAAAGCAGTGTCATTGCGCGTCTACGCGATATAGCAGACATTTTTGCTATTCGTTTGACCAAACTAGAGATATTATTACTATTAATATTATCATTACAAATATAGAAGTAACAAATCAATATTGCTAAATTTTAATGCTTCAACGTAAATTGAAATATCTTAATGATTGTCCAATTTTAATTTAATATAATATCCGTAACATCTGCATTTTAATGATCCCTAATTGTCTTTTCTCTAATTGTACAATTGATAATGTAGTATAGGTTTTACACTTAAATAGCAATTGAATTAAATCTATAACGTTGTTGAGTTTTTTCCAAGAAGTTCTTTTATGTTGATTTTTCACTGCTGCATTATTACTAGGCTAATAAACGCCTTGTAACAATGGCAACACAGATAACGCGAAACAGTTGGTAAAAAATGTACGGCAAAGATGCGGAAGAAAATAAAAGCGACTCCGGGCCGATTAAGGACAGCGAGATATGGGGATACTCGCTTATCGCGTTGACCAACTAACGCGTTTCCTAATTAGCCGATTAACAATTAAGCCCCGGAGTGGATTTCTCGTGTCTCGTCTGGGTGAGGAGAAAAAAATGCGAGCTCCAATTAGCCAGTCGAAAAGTCGCGAGTGTGCTGAAACATTAGAGATACTTGTAGCATGGAAAAGTATAAGAAAAAGTGAACTAACCGCCCCTTCCTTTTTACCCGAATTGGTGGACTAAACGAAAGGGAAAAAGGTGTTGGGGACACGCGAGTGCGCGTATAGCCCAAGTGGATCTCAAGCTCAAGATAAACTTGGTCTCGTCTGGAATCTTCTATTAGCAATTACACTTGTAATTGTTTCCTGCAATATGCATGGAAATAGTGGAATTATTTAAAAACCACCCGAGTACGCCGAACGGATTCGCGCGTGCTCTTCGCCTGATTCTTTTTCGTCTCAGAGACACTTGCGCAGGTCTTTGTAAAGCTATATTCCAACTCTGTCTCTGTTTTTATCTCCGTCTCACTTGCTCTCGTCAATCGTTACTTTGCTTCTCATTCGCGTCCACTGTTTATTTCCCTTCATTATTTCCCATCCTGCTCTTTGGAAATACGGCCGCCGAAGCCGAAGAGCCAACGTGGTTAATGGTTAATGGACTGGAAACGGTTTATCCGTTCGGCGATTCGTAAGAACGAGTTTCGACGATGAATATTCACCTTCGGCGGAGTCTTAATGTGTGACTTTCGGGGCTTACGAGAGTTTTGTAATGCTAGCTGTCTGTAGCCGAGGGAGAAGGTTTTACGTTGTGATTATGTGGTCTTAGATTGGGATTCAGGATCTATGAGATTCTGCTCTATACATTTCGTGTACGTATCTTAAAGCTCTATATAAAAATTTTTTTGTATATGCTCACTTCTGACTTTAAAAGAGCATTAAATTTGGTCATTGATGTAGCAACGATCTAAAGTGTATATATCCAGGGATTTAAGTTGTATCTATTCATTTGACATCTCATCATTGATTTATCTTCTTTATTTACTCTTATCAAATAAATCAATATAAAGGACACTAATATCTTGTTATAGTGAAAAGGATCTTAAGTTTCACTACACTAAGAAAAAAAATATATCAAAAATTACTAGACTCTGTAGCAATTTCAGGACAAAATAAAATAATATTACAAAATTACAAGGCTTTTTAGTATTAATAAATAATTGTATTTTCAATACTATTTGATAAAATTTTCTTAAATTTTTTTGAAAACACAGCAATTATTACGTAAAAGTCTAGTAATTTTTTGATAATACTTTCACTGTAAAAATGGGTTCTGATTTATTTTCTTAAATTCAGTAAAATATTCTTACATTCAGTATAAAATGTTCTTAAATTAAGTTTAAATTGTCTTAATTAAGAACATTTTACACTGAATTTCAGAATATTTTATACTGAATTTAAGAAAATGGGACAATCATTTTTTACAGTGTTGTTTTGTCCTGACATTGCTACAGAGTCTAACAATTTTCGATATATTTTTTCTCTCAGTGTATTCCAGGTGAATATTTTTAAATCTACTGAAAATGAGAAGATTTCAGAAAAAAAATTGTCATGTCATATTACATTAATTAATAACTAAGAAATGTAAATAATTTATATAAATTAAAAAATGCACTTACTAAGATAAAAAAATTATATCTTTAAAAAATGCACACTTTACTTTGACTTTTCCACGGATATTCCACAGCTACATTCGATTGCTCGCACGATTATAACAGAAGCGTAACATTAATATCACTTTTCTTGCACAAACAAAACGCCATAAACTAGTATAAATAACATCGTCGCGAAACAATAGTATAAGTACGAGACGGAGCAATGAACTATAGTCAGTGAAAAGGGGGTATCCGCGTGTGCAAAAGGGATGCGAAATGGAGAGAAAAAAGACAAGAAAAAAAAAAGAAATGCAGACGGGAGATCTCTCGTCTGGAGCTCTCTGCGTAGCGCGGTGGCCGGTGCATTATCATAACCACATTCTCGAAACGGAGCGCGGATCTCGGGATGGTACCCGGACACCCCAACCCTTTTGTACTTGTATGCGAACACGTTCGTGCGCTACTCCCGCGCGACGAGTACGTATTTGCGTTCGTGCCGGTTATTTTATGCTTTTGCCTGGGCCCTCGCGCTCCTTTTGTTTCTATATCTTGTCGTTATTATCTATCTCTTTGCCTTACAAGAACGCTTGTTTTGTTTCATTCGAATCTCGGGGATACAAGAAGAAGCCCGCGCTACAATAATTGTATATGCAAAGAGGAATTTCTATCGAATTTTCGTAACTTAACGCGCTAATTCTTCGTACAATTTATAGGACCTGATATTATCCCTTAAATTAAAATTAAATCCTAGTCCAGAAAATGTCTGTAATTTAATCCTTTATATACTTTCGGTTTCTGTTTGACTTTAACTTTTGAATCTTGTTTTATTTGTCAATAATACAATTAGTTAACTAAAAAAGTTAGCAGTCAAGCAAATTGGTCGAACCAAAATCACAAGCAGAGTCTGGCGTTGAGAGGAATAATCCTCTTCACTGCCAAGGATATGTACGTGCAAGGCTTTGCTTGTTCCCGACGAGGATGCGAAAGCCGTGGGCGGGAATTTGCTTTCTCGCAGTTGTGCTTCCAGTGCTGTAGGTATAGCATGCACGCGTGCACGCCTGGAATTTGTATGTGTAAAGATGAGCCAAGGATCTGGAAGCCTATGTGTTCGTATACCAAATCGTGATGTTGAGTGCACGTTTTGCGCTTCAGTGAAGTAGCGCCGGACAATGCAAAATGTTTGAATGGATGACAAATATTTTTGAACTCATCTTCTTCGTGTAATTTATGAGTTCCTGATGTTGTATGGTTTTATATTATAGTTAAATGTAAATCAAAACATTGAATCTAATATGCTCAGAATTTGTAAAATCGTAAAATGAAATTTGTTGCGGAAATGAACAGCGAAAAGCAACATGTTTTTGAAATAGAATTGAAAATAGATTATTATAAGATAAAAATAGTTTGAGTAAAGTTTAATTAGTAATTTCGAAAACACGTCATTTATAACTTCGAATCATTGGAACAACAACAACTGCGGTGTTGAATAACAACTGGTATACAAGAGTTGATCAGAGTTACGACTGTTTTGCAACTATTAAATAAGGATACTCTTGTAAATAAATAAAACAAACACAACTATATATCGATAACAGGAAGTGCGAAAAAAGAATGTGTCACCATTCCAACGCAGTGGAATTTACGCTTTTTTTTTCTCTCTCTCTCTCTTTGTATTTTGTTTTTTCTAAGAAGTCAGTTGCGAATCGAAGAAGTCTAGAACTACGAGCTTTCGCAAAAGTAGATGAAAGAGACAGCGAATAGCGGAATGAAGAAGAACGTAACGATTTTAGGTCAGATCGTGATGTGAAAGCCAATACGTGTCAATGCTTGGTTCCTTTTCACTTAGCTCAATGCTTACAGTTAATTATTAATATCACTGAAATTTACGGCTTCAGACTGAAATCCAAAGAAGCAACGAGAATCGCAAAATTGGTTCCATTTATTATTCCCTCGCGCTTTTCTGATTGGATGCTTGTGTGTGTGTAACTTCTTTTTTCTCATCTTGTTAATTGCTCCACGGTGCGTCTATTTAATAACACAAGATATTGTGGAAAAAAAGGAAATACAGAAAAAAATAAATAGAAGGAAAAAATAAGTTGAAAAAATGCGAGAAAAAATGATCATAAAAAAGAAAACGTTTCTTAAGACGTAGAAAAATGAATAAATTAATTGATGACTTCTGATAATCGACGTTCGGTTGGAACCTGTCATTTATATCATTCGTATCGAATACGCAGCGCCTAAGCCGGCAGCTTAGTGTATCCGTTGCCAGCCGATCACTTGCTTACGCAATCAAAGCGAACGGTATTATGAACAGCGAAGGACACGACGAGTGACACCAGGTATCAGTACAAAGTCCATTTTCCGTCGATCGGCTTTGGAAATTCTAATGGCTTGTTGTCTAACCAACGAGAAAGAAAAAAAAACAAAAAATAAAGATGTGAAAATGATTTTAGCAAAATGAGCTGCTGACCTTTGGCTACTAACATTTCAATTGATTTGTGAGTTTCTAAACTGGCCAATAACTAAAATGCAATGATTACATTTATATAATGGTATAATTTGCATTTTTTGAAACAAAAAATTAATGTCTTTTTGCAAAAAAAAGAGTCATTTTTTATTAGACAATTTATGTCGAAATTTTGACCGATTGACTTTCATGTGAGCTGTTTTTAAGTCGGATAGGTTAAAACGTTTGTTTTATTAATGAGATGATTATGATACGAAACGTCGGACCATGACTCGTGAATACGAAACAATGCAACAGCATTCACGCAAAGGAAATTATCGCGTGCCTCATTAGCAACTCCGTCTCATTGGACAATTTATAAGTGTGTCTTGGAAAGACAGTTCATAATACAACAGAAATAATAACATTTTCGCCAAATGTACTAATAATTCAAACTATTTTCAAACGTTTCTATATATAGTAGAAATTTTATTTATTATATGACAGATAATCTCGTGAGATATATCCAGTTTTACTTAAATAAGATATTTAAAAAAACACATTCATAACATTTAGTGCACCATTTGTAGTCAGCATATTGAGTATTAAAAATTCCTATATAAATATCTGTATTTCGTAACCAGTTTTCAGGTATATTTTTGATTGTTTTTTCAGCAATTTTAAAAATTAAAATGACATACAAAGTAAGTACATTTCCGTTCATGTTAATCCAGCAAAAAAATGTTTGTACAAGTAAGTCAAACATTATAGTCTAAATCATTTTTACAATTTGGAGCTCGTTAACTGAACGATTGAAATAGTTTTTAATTGCCGCAGGTTCTAGATCGATTATCGAGAAAAGCACGTTGTCGCAGTGATTCCTTGACGTAAAATCAATTACTATCGCATCGATCTCTGGCTGTCGCAAAATCGATCTCTAATTATTGGATATTTGTCTTCCGTCTTTTTTTCATATTGAATACCACATTCGCGATGTAACTCTGAGTATAAGAACATTTTGTTGTATTGTTAACAAGTGCTTTCTCGGCGCAATCACCCCGGATAAATATTTTTATGTCCAAGTTTGGTTTTTTCTTCTTGTTTCTTAGATACTTTTTTTATTGGTTTGTCGACGTCCAATTATCGTGAACGTCTAGGTTCTATGAGTCTAGTTGTGGCGGCTAGCTTGGCATCTCATAGTTCGTATCTGTGGGATGTAACGAATACCGGTTCTCCAACGACATCTAACGACAATCGCATCGATCAAGGGACATCGCGATAATTCCGACTCGAATCTCCGTGCGCGTCGCTTCGAGAAGCAGATCGATAGATCACATCGCAGGTATTTCGTTTTCTCGGAACTGTGAGAAAAATCGTCAGATATGCCCACTTCTATTCACAGCAGTTTAGCTGGATGTAAATCTCGTATGACTTGGAAGAAATGCCGAGTTTAAGATTCGTATATTCTCTCTTCCTTCTGACCTTTTTTTCCCCTCTTTCGGCTGCTTCTTTCTCTTCGTCTCGTTTCTTTTGATTTTTTTATCCCAACGTCATTTTTTTAATTCCAACAAGTGACGTCGAGGTTGTGATTTACAAAGATGGGGAAAGTTAGGATTTAATCTGGTGATGTATATCTGACAAGTGAATCATATATAGTTTGGAAATATATATATATATATATTTTTTTTTTTTTTAATATTAGGATAATATAGTAGATTTTGTTGCGAAACTGATAGGTCTTGATGTTACATAACGAAGGTCGTCACGGGGATTTTTGATAATGATTTATTTGGTTGAGACTCACAGTCACGGGGTTCTTGGTTGATCAAAATAATTTCCAGTTATGTTGGATTTTTTGTTTCTTTCGGAAACTGACAGATTATCCGAACAAGCAACTGACTTGTTTGTTCATTTGATAGAAATATTATAAAAATTTGAGACAATTTTATCCTTCCGAATCTGCAATAACAACAAATATATGTATAACGCAATTGCATTCTAAAATATAAAATCAAATCCAATATTAATATAATGTTAGTATTGGATTAGAAAGATATTAAATGTTACAATCTGACCTCAGCTGACTTTGTTGCAATTTAATGATCTCTATTTATTTTTCAATTAACAAATAATCATTTAAGTAAAAAATAATCGAGCGTATTCTATGAAATTAAAGTACTCGTAATTTGTGTATGGAAAGCACTAATTAAATAAATTACACATTAGATTCTTTCAATTAGACCGGAATACAGGTATAATTGTTTCGATAATAACGAGTTCAAAAATAACTACTATGACATAACAAATGCAAACAGTCTAAATTTCATTTCCATTCAATCCAATAATTCTTGTTAAAATAGTGTATAGAGGAAGACGATATTTAAAATTTTAATCAACCGTAATTGTAAACAAATAAATCGACAAGTCAAACACTAATGGAGTCATCCATAAATGACGGAATGAAAGAAAAAAATACTTGAGAGAAAAAAAGGACTGATTACCTGGAAAACGGCTCCAGAAAACGAAGATGTGCTTGTTCCGTTGACAGATTAATTTTCAACGATCGTAGCCAGGTATTTAATTAATCAAAGAAATGATGGAAAAAACGTTTGGATCTGACGTAATTGATACTTTCGTAAGTAGTCATTATAAATCACGAGAGTGACTGTCGGTCTAGACGAGTCGCACGAATCAAATAGACCGAATATTTTTGTTATATACTATTGCTTATCCTAACCAATATTTGATATAAGTTTGTGCCTTGACGTGAAATTGATTTTCCGAATCAATAAAATTGCATTTTGTACGATTAGGTAGAAAAAAAGGACGACTTATCGATTGATTGATCGATTCAATGGAAATGGAGGAAACAATCGCCTGTTGGCGAGCGATCACAATAAGAAAATGTTTATCGCCGCGATCATGATGGAGATACAATCAGGCAATTTTTATTGAACGTTACGTTATCTTTTTGAAACGAAAGAATACACTTTTGTGTCGGAAGATTAATGTTTTGATAGTTTTTATACATTTATTTTACGTAACTAACTTAACAAACAATTTTTTTTCGTAATTATTCAATTTAATACTATGATTTTTGAAATTAACAACTTAGATTTTCAACCAAACATAGTATAAGTGTGTTTTAGTGACAAGAGCGATGAAGGTAAAGTTGATAAAAAATGGAAATGATTTGAAAAGTGTAATTGACTGTACTTTCCAGATAATAATTAGATTTATATATTTGTAAAGTAGTTGATAGATGATTTTATAAATGGTATACGTGAAGAAATGACATATTATTTAACCTATTTCGATTATTTATTCATCACAAAATTAAAAAAAATGTTATATTTTGCAATCCTTTTTTTCAATTTTTCAACTTTACTTTGAATAACAAACATATTTAATAATCTGAAGTTTTGTCTTTTACATTCCACTCATAAAGTAAAATGTAACCTTTCTGATATCTTTACATATAGCTTATGAAATCAATTGTACAGTTTTAAAAATGCAATAACCTTTGTTGAATTTTCGTCGGAAAATAATTTCAAATTCAAAATCGAAATGAAATGCTAAAGAATTGGCAACGAAGTGTGCAGCGACGAAAAAACATCAACTCGCTGATCTGTAGATCGAAAAATGTTGTTTGGCTTGGATGTCGATGTGAATATTTTTCTGAGCAAAATCAAGTAAAAGCTACGCGCCTATGATGGCGATTGTCGCGCGAAACGACAACCGGGTTATATTTTATTTGACGTTATATTCAGCGCCTTTCGCTTGTCGGGTTGGTTGGATATCTGCGAAGCAGCGTGTGCATCTGTAGCGCGCACGGTCGGCCTTGCGGCATCCGCACCGATTTCCATTCACTCGGGAATTTATGTGCCAATGGCTAAACCGGAAATCGAGGATTGGATATCCTCACCCAGCGTCCATCGACGATCTCTGTCTTCGCTTATTCGAAACTGAACCAACCAGTCGATTCAGGACCAAAGGGTTCAGGCGTGCGTAGTTTATAGGGCCGGTTTTAGCCGACTATTTCTCCTTCGAAACTCGTTACCGATACTATGTACAAACAGATACATATAAGTGTCACGTATATGCATATATCTGAGTGTTTATACATATACATTTTAATAATAATATAAATAAAACTTAAAATACAATTTCCGAAACAAATTTTTATAATTTGCAAATTCACATGTAAATAATAAGAATTAATGTAAAAATTATTTTCAAAGTAACTAAAATTTACAAGTAGATCGTTAAAATACGTTCTCGACATTTCTTTCTGAAAATATCTTAATCCTAATTCAGACTTCGGATTATTCAGTTATGTACTAATTTGTTACATTGGAATTTGTTCTACAAAAAATTACGAATTTTGCATCGAAATGTTATATTTTTATGGCAAAAATTTAAATAATTGACTATTAAACACATTAATTGCAACAAATCAGTACAACTATCGCAATAATTATATAAGCACTTTTTTTCAATTAATTAAATATTATCAAAATAAGATTCATTTATTTTCATCATCAATTAATAGTAAAGTGAATATTCGAATTCACTACACACCTGAACTATTAAAGAGCGAATATAATTATATGACTCAGTCAGAATTGTAGAAATATCTTGCAGCTTCTATTTTTACCATGAACTGATTTAAAATTATAAATAAATTTTAAATTCGTATATGAATAAAAACTACTTTTTAATCAATTAGCGTTCAAGTTTCGGCATAATTAACATACGACTATTTTGTCATTTAAACACAGTTACAACGCCAAAATATACACATTTATAATCACCAAATCGAAAAAATAACTTCGTCATAAATTGTTCAAAATCATTATCAACTCTACAACAGTGATAAGCAAAATTTGTGTCAAGGATAGAACATGAGTTTTAAGCAAAACTGACATTCGAAAACGGTAATAGCATTTTAGTATAAGAAAGTGGAATATCCATAAATGATGCATCTTCGATTTGTGTTTTTACTCGATTTTTTTCACCGTTGCCAATGATACAGTGTTGTTTCTTTTTAATTTGTACGTTGAAGCATAAATATCCATGTGCTGATTCGATTAAATATTTAAATATGCTTTTAATAATAAACTATCTATGAAGACTAATATAATTTCAGATGCAAAAATTTCATGTAAACATAGATTTGTGTCAAACATAGTTAACCGAAATGTCATAATATCTCTATTATACAAATAAAAATTTAAACAAAATAAAACATAACAATTATAAATACTTTTTTTAAATTAAAATTACACTTTGCATATATATTTAAACTTGATTTTGAAGCCGAATCAATGACCTCGTCAAAATATTAATTTTTTTTTAATTGATAAAGCAAAATATTTTTTCTATTAAAATCGTAAGTAAGTATTCGTAACTTGTACATTTGCCGTTGATCCTGTTTTATCTGACGGGCGTTTGGAGGGTGCCAACGGGATTGCATTCGTTTTGGTTTACACTTATCGCGTTGCAAATTTGCCGGGGACTCTCGATTGGTTACCCACTTCGCGGCTGTGCAGGTACGCGTTTACACATGTAGACTGGGCTCCCCTTTATGTCGCTCGTTTTTATCGGCGACAATGGGACTTTACGGCGGCTCGTCACTCGCTGTTATTTCTTCGACGCTTGATCTCTCGTCTTTTCCCTCACGCTTTTCTGCACTCCCCGTATTGTTTTGACGACAAGATGCGTATGATTTTCGATTGGTTTTACGTCCGGGCCATGTTATTCTCATTTTATGCTGTCAACGCGATGATCAGATTTTCCCTGTCGTATATTTATTGCAAATTAATTTTGGAATTTCGTTTCTGGCATAAACAAAATGTTGTCTTGCGTTATATGTTCTACTAAATAGAAGTGTCAAACGATTTTAAGGGTTTTCTCAATAAAAATGTGAAACAGTAGAAAGTCCAACTTACATTCAGAAAGTACAAATTAGTTATTATAAATTAAGGATTCTGTAATGTTGGAAAATAATTTATGTATGACTTAGATTTTGATTTTGACTTAAATCATACTTTTAATTCCAATATTGTATTTCTTCAGTATCAAGTAATTTAGTAAATACACTAATATTACTTATCATAAAATATCGAATTAAGGGCAAAAATGATTATTTGTTTTAATGTCGTTACATCCCAAGTTATAATAGATACAATAATTTATTCGTCCGGACATCGGGGTATAAAACGAGTGGGTCCAGAATATACGCCTTGCCTGTCGTAAAAGGCGACTAAAAGGGAGAATATCTTCGACCGCTCATCTCATTGTTCGAGGCGTGGTTCCCGACATAATATTATTATCGTCGTTTTGCTCGCACAAACTGTGATCTATGGCGACAATACCAACAATATTGTAATCATGATAAGAAAGTCGACGATTGAAAAATTTCGCTAATTAAATATACGCCTTGATGCATTTTTTAAATTTCGATAAAATATCCAACATCATTTTTAGCATAAAAATATAGTTTTATTAGCGATTATCCAAAAGTAGAAAAAATATATGTAATCTAATCAGAGTTACGTGGCCGCAGTAAAATTTCGATAATCAATGCTTATGTTCATTCAAAAAGGAAGTTCATTCAAAAAACGTTTAGAAAAACGATCTGCACATTTCATTGGATATTATCAATACTGAGTTTTAATATTAAAATATTCAAATTTGTGCCGCGACTCGCCGTCTACCGGTTAGTCACAAATTTATACATTTTTCGCGGCGCACACATTCGTACAACGAGCAGCGAGATTGACTCGTAAATTATTTTCGATTAACGTCTGCAACGTTTACAAAAATGTCGAATCTCTTTTTTATTACTTATTTCTCGATTCCACAATTTTACAGACGAACGCGATTATTATTACATAAGTCTGCTTTCCGAAACAATGATGACCGCGAATTTTGAATGTTTTATTTCTTCTCGCCGACTCGGGAATGGAATATTAGCGCTGTCGAAGACTCTTATGTCATGCGAATTTTATTTATTTATTTTAGTCACTACTATATTCTGCACGTTTCGCACGTTTTTTTTTAATGTATTAATTGTTGATTCTAATATCAAATAATTACTTCATAGGAACAATATTATAGTAATAAATAATCTCATATTTTATAACTTTAATAAATGTAAACATAAAATGTTTTATGCAGAGAAAAAGAAATGTCTAGTTTAAATAGATCTGGTGAGTATTGTTCTAGTCTTATAAATGATATATTTTACCTGTTTTATGTCTGATTTTACATGATTAGAAAAAATAATTTACAATTATTCTATTTACATTTTTGATCAGACCTAGAAAAATGAGTAGGTAGCTCTTCAGACCTGAACTTAATTTTACGAAATGATATAAAATTACATATGAATTAAATGAAATCTTATAAAATTTTGCATGTTCAAATTATATACAAATGTTATTTGATTTTACATAACTTGCATACAAACATAATTTACATACACAATTTCGTAAAAATAAATTCTGGTTTGATCACATCTACTGATTTTTCCAATCTAATCAGACTTGAAACTTTGTTTTCTTGAGTATGTTAACATATTGTTAAATTCCTTACACGCTAAATAAAAGTGTAATAAAAATGATTGTAACTTCTAATAGAAATTATTATACCATTTAAGAATATGACGACAACTAGACATCTATGTAGAAAATTATTATATTTTATGGGAAAAATTAATACATGGTCCCAGATGGAAATTTTAAATTGGCTCATTAAAGGCCCAGTAATGGCGATCAGTGGTCGACCGTCGTATTTCATCGTTGGCGCAATATTGGCAATTAAACACTGTATTACGTTGGGCCAGTACTGGCTACCAGTACTGGTTTTATTTTAATTAATTTTTCAATTTTTAACAATAAAAAATGGGACATATCGAATTTTT
>JABFPJ010001208.1:0-27725 GCA_022817425.1 Gryon sp. ZL-2020 | reverse complement strand
AAAAAACAAAAAAACTGATTGTTTCATTTATATGTATGTCTATAAATATATTTATGACTAAAATAGATGTCAGCAAAAGTGACTTTGTATGGATCGCTTTAAATGTACTTTGATAGCGTATTTTATTACACAGTACTTTGATACATTTCACCCTTCAGTCGCGTGCAATTTTAAGATGCAATTTATGGCTTCTGACACGTTAGTTGGATCTGTTATGCGAAAGAACATCCTTTCAAAGTGTCTTTTTTTCGTGCCTTTTTGTTATTTAAATTAGAATATCTTATACAATTAAAAAAAAGGAAATCCCTTCACTAAAACGAAAAATATTTTTTTAATATATTGTTAATATATTCTGAATATATTCTTTTCATAAAAATATATAATTTTTAATATATTTGGGATATATTCATAATATATTCTTATTTTAAATATATTTTTAAATATATTAAGGATATATTAAGGATATATTAAAAATATATTAAATATATATTAAACATTTATTCAAAATATATTCAAAATATATTAAAAATATTTTGAGAATATATTTTACATTTTGCTATTATTTGTTTTTTCAAATTACATCGCAAAAAATGTTTAATTAATTTATTAACAATTTAAATTAAAAATAAATCAATGAAAATTGTCAAACAAAATTAAAAATAATAAAAATTATTTTTGTGAATAATTTTCAATTGGACTAATATATCAGAAATAGATATGAGATTGTGATGAAATAGTACAAAAATCAATCTATTTCACATTGTTTGATATGATAAACGTCCGCAATACTTTTGAATTTGATCTGATAATACATTTGGTGAATAAATCCACATTTTGAACATTGGATGACAAAATTTATTGACCAAATTTATCATTTTGAGTTAAAATTCGCCGAATATAAATTTTACCTCAGATTTTAAAAATTCAAAATGGCGAATCCAACATAGTCGAAAATATGAATTTTTTGAAAATAAAGATTTTTTAAAATGAAAATTTTATGAAAATGGAAATTGTGTGAAAATAAAGATTCTTTGAAATGAAATTTGAAAATGAAAATGTTTTAATAATTAAAATGTTTCGAAAATGAAAATTGTGTGAAAATGAAGATTCTTTGAAAATAAAAATGTTTTAGAAATTAAAATTATTTAAAAATGAAAATGTTTAGAACATGAAAATGTTTAAAAAATGACAATTTTTTGAAAATGAAAATTTTTAAAAAATGATTTGAAAATGAAAATTTAAAAAAAATGAAAATTGTTTGAAAATGAAAATTTTTTAAAAACTATTAATTAAAAAACAAATTTTATGACGTAACGCATTTACATTAATGCAAATAAATTAATTTAATTTTTCTTTATTAAAATTAAAAAAATTAAAAAAAATAGAAAATAAATTAATTAATAATATTTAGTGTCATTTTTAATTAACATTTTATTGAAGTAATTAGCAAAACTATGTCAAAAGAATAATTGCGTTTGAATTCTGCTTGTAATAAATAATAATAAAAAAAGGATACAAGTGATGTAATACGAGTTTCTAAAAACTCATCGAATAAAAAGTTAAAACGTTTATAAAATCTCGTTTGCTTCATTCGCATTGATATACAACATGTATTTAACTTATAAATCTCACAAATATCGTATTATTTCCGTGATCTCGTCAGCGTGTGTGTGTATTAATTTGAATCTTAATTTGGGTCACGCTAAATGAATTAACGGTTTTTCGGAGACGCTATTAAAATCACTAAATATTCCATATTCGCATCTTGAAATAAAAAAAAACAAAAACAAAAAGCTTTTTTGCATAATTGTTCATTATTTCGTGCTGATATCATTAAAAATCGATAAAATGCGAATCACTGATTACGCTATTTATTCTTGTTTATTACACTTTGTTTATAACTTTAGATGACAAAGGATGTTATGATTCGATAGTCTATTTTAAGTTGCGTTTTTCAATTGCGTTTTACGAGTCAATAACATGTTTTCTCAGTTTTATTTTTGTTTTGGTTATTTATTTTTATTGTTATTATTATTTGTTATTTATTTTTTTCATTAATTATTATTATTATTAATTATTATTATTATTGAAGTAAATCTTGGAATTTTTAAATAAAAGTTTTATTTAATTTAAAAATAAAAAATTTTATTTTAAACATTCAAATTAACACATTTAAAATTTAATTTCAATTTTTTTGTAAATTTAAAGTTACAAATTTGTATTAATTTTTTCAAATTCAAACTAAAAGTTATAATTTAAATAATTTTTTTTAATTTCACAAAAAATTACATAAATATTTTTGTTTATTTAAAAAATAAAAAATGTTTAAATTAAATTTTCCTTTATTATTTAAAATTTCTTCAATTTTAAATTGCAATGTTTTTTAATGAAACATTATTTTGTAATACATTTTTTACAAATGTAATTTATTTTGTTAATTTGTAATAATTTTTTAAAATAATTATATTAAAAAATTAATAATATTGGAATAATTTTTGTAGAAATGCTGTTTTCATATTAATTAACATAATGCAGACATGTTACGCAGATAATTCCAATACTTTCCCAGATCTTTTCTTTCAAAGTTAATGATGTTACGGACAGATAATTCGATATTTGTACTTTCTCTTAAAAGGGTTTTAGAGAAAAGAAAAGTGCGGAACATTGATTTTGTTAAACGAAATGTGAGATATGACAGCAATGAATCATAATTCATTTTTCCAATTTATTCCAAAGTTTCTTAGATTATAAACTTAGAAAATTAAAAAAAGTGCATTTTTTTCATTATATAAAATGAGTTAATAAAAGTGATGAAATAAAAATTTCCTTTTTTAACATTAAAAAAATAATTTTAAATTAAATTTAAAAAATAAAATAAACTATACAATACAAAATAAATTAATTTACAAACTTGAAATTAAATTTTTTTTTATTTTTGAAAATTTAATTTAATTTTTTTTAAATTTAATTATTTATATAATAATAATAATTTATTTTTGAAAATTTAATTATTTAATTTTTGAAAATTAATTTTCAAAATTCAAAAAAAAAATTTAATTAATTTTTAAAAAATAGAAAGTAAATTAAATTAATTTAAAAAAATATAAAAGAAATGTAAATTAGTTTTTAAAAAATAAAAAATAAATGAAATTGAAAACACTGTTTTAAATTTGTTAAAAACCAAATAGTATTCTGTTTTTTGAAGCTCGATATACCCACAGATGTAATTGTTTAATAAATAAAAAAAAGTAATTACATAAACTATAGATTTGTCATCTATAAAAACTATAGAATGGCATTCGATATTGTAGATGTCAATGTTCGTGGCTTGACCTGACCTTGCACGTCACATCAATCTAGTAGTGCACATCGTATGATATAAAGCGTTTATCTGATAAATTTAACACATGTCATATTCAAAAATTATTATTATTAATGTATTGCAATCCTACGTAGGACGAAGGAACGTAGAAGCTTTTATTGATGAAAAGTGCTTTCTTCCCACGTTAATTCAAATATATAAAAATAATTGTTAAAAATAAAATAAGAAAAACATATTTTTATAACAAAATATTAAAATATTAATTAAAATTAAATTTAAATTTAATTTAAAAAAATTTTTCATTTTTTATTAATTAATAACAATAAATAATAATAAAAAAATATAAAAATTTAAATAAAAATAATTATAAAAAATAAATTAAAAAAAAAAACTATTTATTAATTTCCACAAAGTTTGATATACATTTATTTTAACGTCAGAAAATCCACACCTGCCGCCATAAGCACTCAAGGGTTGCATTGAAATGTGCACTAAAGCGGTAGTAAAGTTGGATGAAAAATCTATAATTCGCCACGTTACGACACAAGCTCATAAATCCACTTAAAGGGTAATTCTCATTTATTCTTTTTTTTGGCTGCATTACATCATCCCATCATTTCTCAGGTTTTCGTCCAGTCTCCCTAATGTTAGGCAAAACGGCGAAGAAAAAAAAAAACCTTCCATTCACACCAAACATTATACAATATATACAACCAACCAGACCTAAACCTACCATTCTAAAGTATTTTTAAGGGGCTGAGATTGATTTGAAGCAAAAACTAGAGAAAAACTAGAGAAAAACTAGACACCTTGTTAACCCATTTTAAAACTGCATTACCTTGATTCCAGGGTCAAATTGACCCAGTATTCAAATGCACTGGTAAAGTGTCCAGTTTTTCTCCAGCTTTTGTCCAGTTTTTGTCTAGTTTTGAGGAAAAAATATTTTTACCGAGAAAGATGGAGAGAAGAAGTCGAACGGCGGCCGCGGGTGCTCCAATGAGGTGCGCGATTTTGACCAGGATGGTCGGTGCCGCCGCGTTCGTCGTCGCAGCGTTCATCGCAATGAAACGCCGCACGTGCGCCGCAATGAAGGCTTCGTGCACATACACGCGCGCACTTTTCACGCTCACTCAAACACACTACAACCTTTGCCCTCGTCTTCAGCTTTCTCTCTTTATCTTTTGCGATCTTCCGTCTCTTTCTTTCTCTCTCTCACTTTTTCTACCTTTCTCGCGTTTTGATCTCGCGGTACGCACGCTTTTGTGCGCGCACCCAACGCACTGGATTTTACGACTGACTCCGATGCCTCTTGGTCTTGGTCAGTTTTAGCTGCAACGCGTCTGTCGACGCGCCGCGCCGTCGCAACAGCGACTTTTTCGACGAGCCCGCAATAGACCCCCTCCACCCCGCCCCTCCCCGCCCTTCGCTTCTCCTCTTCCCTTATGCCCAAACTCGTTGCGTCAATACGCGCACTTTCCTGCTCAATGAAAATGTAAGTGTCCATGTGATCCGTTATAACGGCACATTTTGTCTTTCTTTTTATTTCATTTTTTTAAGGGAATTAAGAGTTTTTTTTTATTTTAGTTGATATTAAACAAATATCAAATTTAGTTTTTGCTGGTTTAGACTTTTTTTTTAATTATTTAGACTTTTTTTTATTATTTAGACATATTTTTTTAATTAATTTACTATTTTATGACTGTTTAATTATTTAATACATTTATTAAATTAAGTAGCGGAACCGGTAACTTCGAAGGACGAAAATGTCATAAAAAAAAAGTTATTTCTTATGACATCCCTAAATTAAAAAAAAAAATTTTTTTTGGAATAAGAAATACATTGGAACTTATATATTAATACGAAGTAGGATAGGGTATTCTTAATTATATTATTATAGTGTATATTATATTAATTATAAAATTATATAATAAAATAAAATATAAAATAAAAAAATTATATTAATATATTATATAATTATATCATATAATATATTATACTATATAATTATTATATTATTATATGCACTGAAAAAACTATATAGACTTATTCTTAGTAAAGAAAAAATTCTATGAATTTTAACATAATTTATTTAAACTAATTTTTAGTCAAGACTTCATGGATTATCTCTAAAGTTTGACTAACACAGTTATGTGGCTACGCATTAACACTATAGCATTCAAATAAGAAACATAAACAAACTTCACTTTTAAATACATATGCCTCTTACAAATAATAAGTCTATAATTTTTTCATTAATTTTTCAATATTTTGAAAATAACATATAATAATATATATATATATATATTAATAAATATATAGTATATATAATAATAATAAAATAATAATACAAATTTAACTATAATTTAATTAATTTAAAAAAATGAAAAAAATTATTTTATGAAAATACTTTTATTTTAATATCATTTATTTTATATAATAATAAAAGGCTTATTTATTTAAATAAATTAATAATTTAAAAAAAGGAACTGAAAACTGACTTTTCAGCAGCGTATTATTAATTATTACAAGTTGTTTTAATCAAAAGAAGAAATAAGTTTTATTTTTACTTTCTTATTTTAGACACTTTTTCAATTGCTTTCTCTTTTTGTAATGAAAATTTATTAACAAAAAGACATTTTAAACAGAAAAAATTCTACACTTTCATTCATAATTTCCAAAAAAATAACTAAAGAAATATTAGTTGCGTCGCACGAAACCAACAAGGCGCGCAATTCAAATCCTCCAATCTAAGTTTTTATAATAAATAAGTTGTATATAAAAGCAAAATTATTCGTTTTTGTTGCTTTTATGTGATTATGATTTTAGAAGGCTAATTTGACCAAAAATTGAAAAATTGATATTTTATTATTGGTTTCAAAAAAAATTATTATTTTGAAATAATTATTTCAAAAATTATAATTTTTGGAATCATAAAAATCAGTAAAATACAGTCAAATCCACTAAACTAAAATTTCGGGATTGGCGATTATCCAAAAATAATTGATTACATGATAATCGACTATTTTTTATAGATATTTAAATAATTAAAAAATGACAAAAAAAATAATTAATATTTTTAATCGATTAATTAATCGAAATAATCGATTATAATAATCGAAAATTCTTACTGCAATTGAATAAAAAAAAAATAAATTAATAATACAATAAAAATTATTAATTTATTTTCATTTAAAAAATAAAAATTAATAATTTATTTTTTATTAAAAAAATAAAAATTAATTTATTTTTATTAAAAAATAAAAATTAATAATTGTTAATTATTATATCAAAATACTTAATTTAGTTAACAAAAAATATTTTACTAATTGTTTAATGACATATTGAGATAAGGTAAAATCAAAGTGGCGCAATGCAAACAGCATCCAGAAACTAACATTAACGTAGTTGACTCTAAATAATCAGAGCGTGTGTTGGGTCCAATAATGTAATAGCTTTGTCAGTGGTAGTTTGCAGCACCAATGCAAACTGTAACAAATGTTTTGGCAACCGAACACTTGTTATCATTTACGGCACATTGGCCCAGTTTCCCAGTTCAATTCAAGCTTAAACATTTGTTTCAATATCATCAAACTTATTGCAAACTCATATTTCTATGACAACTTCATATCGAGTTTAATCATTTTTGATATTAAAACATAAGTTTTAGAGCAACATTTTATTCCACAATTTTTTTATTTGATAAGTTTTTTATTTTTCATTTTATTTTATTTTTACATATTT
Organism: Gryon sp. ZL-2020; assembly: GCA_022817425.1. Lineage (NCBI taxonomy): Eukaryota > Metazoa > Arthropoda > Insecta > Hymenoptera > Scelionidae > Gryon > Gryon sp. ZL-2020. Next base: position 20,662 of record JABFPJ010001208.1, on the reverse strand, counting down.
TTTTAACTTAATTTTATTTTTATATTTTTATTTAATTTTTTTTATTTTAATTAAAAAATTAAATTAATTAAATAATTAAATTAAAATTAATTTATTAATAAAAAAAAAAAATTTGGAGCATTTTTTAAATGTAAATTGCCAATTCATTTTATTAAAAAAATTATTTACAAAAAATATTTAAAAAAAACTTTTTTTTATTAAGGAAAATTTGATCAAATTGATTTTAATTATAAATAAAAATAATTTAATTTAATTGAAGAACTAAATTGGAAAAAGAAACATGTCGAAATTTTTTAAAAATAAATTGCTATTTTATTTTATTTCACAAATTTTTTATTTAGAAAAAAACGAAAAGTTATTTTATTTGATTCAACAACATTTTTTTAAATTCATTTTAATTATAAAATAAAATATAATTAAATTTAATTTAATTGAAAGATTGAATTAAAAAAATATTTTTAATTTTATTTTTATTTTATTTAATTGTTTAAAACAAATTGCCAACCCATGCAATAAAGAATTAGATTCACACATTCACTTTTAAACCCGAAGGACATTGACAGTGAAAGTACTCTGAACGAGGAAGTGCAAGACACATCATGTAACTTTGAGTGAAAACTAAATTCATTTACAAGTCTAACTGGTAATTAATTAGAGAAAAATTGCAACGTAAACGTACTTCAAAAGTTCATATTACGATAAATCAACTTCAAGCAAATACGAAGCAAAAAATATTTTTATCAATTTATTCCAAATATAAAAGTTCAAAAGAGTTATTAATTATTTTTCAAGTTAAACACTTTCGAATGTAAGATTTGTAAAGAAAGTCAACGCAGTTTTGTAATACAAATCTTTATTTCATTGAAACTCAATCAAAAGTCACTTAATTACACTTTTTTCTTACAAACTTAAAATGAATCAAAAATATTAAGTCAAATTAATTAAAACTAAAATTAAAGTTAATTAATATAAAATCGTAGAGATAAATTATCTTAACAAATAATTGAGTAATCAAGTTTACTATTTCGATAGTAAATTTGACTATTTTGTTGTTGCAATCAAAATAAGAAAATTGCACGAATATTGTTTTTTGCAATTAATTTAAGTTCGCAAAATAAACCACAAAGCTTAAGTTTTAAACGTCGCTTTTACATCAACTTTATATAATATTATTACAATCAATTCAGTAGCGTTTTTGCATTTGATTAATCGCAAAAATAAATAATTGTTTAAACAGTAAAATCACAGACAAGAACATTGTTATCATACACACATACAGTCACATAATCGCAAACCTTTCACCTTTTTTTTATTACACACTAATATTCTTTTGACTAAATCGTATAATAAATATATATTCAGACGATTTTCTTTGATAAAATAATGTTATATACATATCTGTTAACTTTAAACATTACAAGACAAACGATAAAATTAATTCAACTTTGTTTTTTAATATTTTTTATTTTTAAAAATTTATTTTTTATTCTTTTTTTTTTTAATGCAGTATTTATACTTTCATATATTAATAAATTTCCAAAAAAAATTTGCAAATGAAAGAAATTGAATAAATTTTTGGATTTGTAGGAACATTTGTTATGAATATATAATAGTTCGATATAAAAAAGTACAACAGGAATAAATATTCACAAGCGTCAAATCGAAGCGATTCAAATAAACTCAGTGCTGCGCTTATAATACATTTATATATAAAATATATACATAATGAAGCAATGTCGATCTCCATTGAAATCAAATTTCGAATATACGTGGACAAATGTTTCGAAAAGATATCGCAAAGTTCGCAGCAAACCTTGTCTCAACAATATTTATACATTATCACGTTGATATTAAAATAATTTTTGTAATATTTGTATTTTATATTTATATTATGCGTGAAATGAAAATGAATTTATTTTCATTTTTTTTTTAAATATTATTTCATACACTTTTTGTACGGCCATTTTAACATTTAAACTTGTTCATACACAGAGTTAATAACATTACTTTGGCAATACTTCGTCCTGAACCATCGATTGTCCGTAGGAACAATTTACAATTAAGAACGAAAATGCATGATTTTACGAAAAATCCAAAATTGCATATTTCACATTTGTTTAATCAAAGATCCTGATTTTCGGTAAAATGCATCCATTTTCGTTCGCTGAGAAAAACAACATCGATATTGCATTTTTCATAAATAAACCCACTTTTGGCTTCTTTTGTTTCTTCATTTATAACAATAATAGAATAGAATTTATTTTTTGTCTTATCAATTATTTATACTATATACATTGAGACGTAGAATTCAAAAAAGTAGTACTGTACAATGTTGAGGTCCGCTTATTTGTAATGCTCGAAAATTGTCTTCTAGATATAAGCGAAATAGTATATTACGCAACTAGGGAAAAATCTGCTTATTCTAGACGAGTGTAACAATCTCAATCAAATCAATTTTTCCCAAGTTGCGGACGATATTTTTTTTTCTTACAAGTGCATCGAAAAGCATATTTTTTCTTCCTTGGAAAGTGGGATGAAACAGTCAACTTTTCTCCCTAGGGAAGAAAAATAACTTTCCATCCCTAGGGAGGAAAAGTAACTTTTTATCCTTTTTTTATCCCTAGGGAGGAAAAGTAACTCTATATCGTTTTTTCACTTTTTCACCCTAGGGTGGAAAGAAGAGATAGAGTTACTTTTCCTCCCTAGGGTGAAAGGAGGCATTAAGAGTTACTTTCCATCCCTAGGTAAGAAAAGTAACTTTTTATCCTTAGGGAAGAGAAGTAATGCTCTATCGTTTTTTCACTTTTTCACCCTAGGGTGGAAAGAAGGGATAGAGTTACTTTTCCTCCTTAGGGTGTAAAAGAGGAATAAAAAATTACTTGCCTTCCCTAGGGAGGAAAAGTTACTTTTTATTCCTAGGGAAGGAAAATAATATAAGGAATAGGATCTCTTTTGTTGTTCTTTTAAAGTGGAATGAAAGTGCCACTTTTTCTCCCTCGGGTGGAAAAATAACTTTCTATCTGTACTTTCCATTCCTAGGGAGGAAAAGTAACTTTTTATCCCATCTTTGCACCCTAGGGAGAAAAAGCAATCTTCCATTAGGTCATTTAAGGGATGAAAATACTTTTCTACCTGCGGGAGAAAAAGTCCCACTTTCGTCCCGTTTTTAAGGGCAAAAAACATGCCTTTTCAATTACACGTGTAACAAAAAATGTATATATTCAAAGATTTGCAGAATGACGATATTTTTGCCATTAGTTCTACAATGTTCACAGTGAAAAAGGTCAAAGATAGAATATTTGTGTCCATTTTTTGTGCACATAATAAATACTTTCTTATTTTGTGGTCAGTTTTTTAATAAAATTTGCAATAAAAATATTTATAAAATATATACATTAATACAATTCGTATAGATTCGCAACACTTCGCTACAGTTTGATTTGATTCAAGTTTGAAAAGTAACATCAGTCCAACACGACGATATATTACATATATATTTTATTAAATAATGATTAAAACTTTTTTTTAATTTTTATTTCGTCTTAATTTTTTTGTTTTTAATTTAATTTTTTATTAACGTATACGTTCTATGCATTTCTTAGAAACAATATCATAACACGTTTATCAAGTTTGCATTGCAAAATTAAGTTATTTGATTTTGCATATAATCAGGCGCAGCATAATATTCAATTGCAAATTTCGCTGAATAAGAGATTCGAATACAAATTGCTTTGTCTCTATTTACAACTAGTCGATCAATTTTGCAAATGCACAATAATCTTGTTATTTTTGTTATTTCATTGCACTTACATAAATAAGCTTTTCCAATTCCCAAAGGCAGTTTTTCATAAAAATCTCTCTTTTTGCCCAAAAACCAAAAGAAAAACTTGTTAATAATTTTTATTATTTTTTTCGAATATTATATTCTTTCATTATTCAACGTTGATATAGAATCTATTATATTTTAATATTAAAACAAATTAATTGAGTTACTTTTTATTTAATACCTTTACTGAAATAGAGCTTTTTTAATTAAATAGATTTTTTGATTAGGCCAAAGTTCAAATATTAAACGAAGTTAAAATTCAAACAACCTTTTCACAACCTTGAAATCAACGTCGAGTCAATGTTTTATTCACGTTGAATCCACGTTGATATGTCAAAAGTGTTTAATTTTTAAGGTAAAGATTCAAGTATGTTTGATGGAATACTTTCGAGTCGATCGATTTTTCGCTTTTTCTATTCAAAGCAAACGTTTGTGCAAAAAGTTGCACAAAGTTGATTATCGCAGAAATTAGGACACTTTTTTTTGCTCGTAGATACAATGTTTGCGCCAAAACAGCGCCGAAAGCACGGTCCAATAATTTGAAATAAAAATCAATATAACTGAGAAGTTTGAACTTTCTTGTAAAATACAAAGAAATTGGAGTTCAAAAGAAAAAACTACAAAATAAAATAAATTTAAAAAAATACATTTAAGCGAATTAAAAATTTATTTGAAAAATATTTAATTTGCTAAGTAAACTTATTATTTGTTTGCTTAATTTTTCGCAAATGATTGCAGCAATTTTTTTTATCATTAAAAAAAGTCGATATCAAAAGTTAATACACAAAATAAAATAATGTACATTTCGATTCCGCAACAAAAAAAAAAAACGTGTAAAGACTGTACTTTGGTGTCGTATTACGTCTCGACATTATATTGATTTTTATCAACTTAATTCGGCGGAGTTGGTTTTTGTACGAAATTAATCGGTCCGAATGACGAGAGTGCAAATTCAATGCAAATCAAATGTTAAATTCTCATTAAAATGTAAAATAGCGGATATAATATTCATAATGATGATTATGATTGTGACATGATCTTTCAATTTGATTATTTATAATTCATATAACGGCGGAGAACTTAAACATTTGACCATTTTTCATTTTTTCTTAACATTTTGAACAAATATGAATTACTTTTAAAAAATAGCACAAATATAATATTTCCATACTAAAAAAGAATCATATATTGTCCATATATTGTTAGCATATTGACCATATATATTTGTATGTTTTCCATATATGGACCATATATTGGCAGTGTATTAATACTTTACAAAAGTAATCAATATATGTTCAATATATGGTCAATATATAGTCCATATGGAGTTCATATACAGTCAATATATGCTCCATATATGATTCATATATGGTCAATATATGCTTCATATATAGTCCATATATGGTTCATATGTGGTCCATATATGATCAATATATGATTCATATATGGCCCATATATGGACCATATATTGGTAGTGTATTAATACTTTACAAAATTAATCAATATATGGCCAATATATAGTCAATATATGGTTTATTTATGGATCATATATGAATCATATGTGGGTATATATGGATCATATATGGGTCATATATGGTTCATATATGGACCATATATTGGCAATGTTTTAGTATTTACAAAAGTAATCCATATATGGTCATATATGTTTCATATATGATCCATATATGGTTAATATATGTTCAATATATAATCAATATATTATATTTTGAATAATATATTGTTAATATATGTTTTATATATGAAAAATATATATTTCTACTAAGGTTTGATTCAGTATTTATGGAAAACTTGATTTATATATATTGGCATATCTTCCATATATGGACCATATATTGGCAATGTATTAATACTTTAAGTAAAAGTAATTAATATATGGTCAATATATGATTCCTTTCATAATATATTCTTAATATATTCTCTTAACACAAATTTTATATATGGACAACATATGATCCTTTTTCCTAAGATTTAAATTACATTTAAATTACAAAATAAATTAATGAATAAAATTAAAATTTGTACAAAAATCAGTAGTTACTTTATGGTCAAAGTAAAATTTGATAAAAAAAAATTTACATATTCATAAGAACAGATTGATTATTGTTGGAAAAGTTGTACATTACAGTCGTGGTTTTCATAGTCGTTGTGGTTGACGTAATGAGAGTAGTATTGTCAACGCAATAAGGCATGATTTTTCCATGCACGCATGATTCCGCGTTATGTTCGTTGACGATGAGTAAAATAAGGCCAGAAATGGCGGCGAAGATGCCGGCGATGAGTAAACCCAGTGCCGGAAGCTTCTTCGAGGAAAGCAACGAGCCCTCCTCGAGTCTGAGGTAGCAAAGCGCTGGAAGCACGTAAGCCAATGGCACTGCGGCCAAAATGCCGTTCAGTTCTAAGACAATGCCCAGACAGTCAGTCGACATGGAAATCAAATAAGTCAGCACGATTATGCCCATCGTGATTATCAGGTACTTGCGATCGGAACCGGCAATGTAGGCGTCGTGATCTTCAACCTCGTCGGTTCCTCTTATTGCCGTTATTATCACCTGCAATCAATATTTTATGTTATTTCTATGGAATAAACTTAAAATTTGATTTTATTTCTTATTTTAAGGAGACTCTTCACGCAAAAATCATAAAAAATCGAAAATGTTTTTTTTTCGATTTTTTATAATTTTTAAAATATTTTTTTTTTAATATTCGTTAAAAATGTATAAAATTAATAATAAGGTTTTATGTATTAATAATAATAAATAACATTGTTTTTTATATTTTTTTATTTCTTTTTTTCAAGAAAAATAAAGAAAAAGTGTAATTTTTAGACAGCGCCATCTACAACTCAGGTGGAGCCTGTGGACGCCATATTGAATTTATACATTGACGTATAAAAAAATGATAAATAATGTTCATCGTTATCAAGGCGGATAAAACAAATTTTGGATTTAATAAACATTAATAAGAATAGCTTTTTTCGTGGAAAGCTAACCTTAATTATGATTTTTTGAAAAGAATTATTTTAAATAATTAATTTTGAAAGTAGATCGTTAAAATTACTATTTAAAATCAATTTCAATGACTATTTCTACTATCATTTTACTAGTAAATTTATTTTTTAATTTTGTATTCATTTTTTTTCTCGAAAAATTGTAATTTTTTAGACAGCGCCATCTACAACTCAGGTGGAGGCTTTGGACGCCATATTGAATTTATACATTGACGTAAGCAAATGCTTTTTTAAAAGTATTTTTTGAAACAATTAAGAAAATAAATCGGTAAAATTACTAACTAAAATCAATTTTAATTACTATTTCTGTCAGTCAGATTAAAAAAGAACATATTTAAATATTTATAATAATAAAAATATAATTTTTATAATAATAAAAATTAAGTAAATTAATTTGTTAGTTTAGTATATATTAAATGTAAAAATAATAATTACTAATAAAATTCCAAAAACTGATCAAATCAAATATTGGATAAATTTTTATTTATTTCATGGAATTTTTTTCATTTATATTCAGATATTTAAAAAATGTATCAAAAATGTTCAATCGCTTTTATTCCTATTAAAATAAAGTACTTTTTTTATAAATTTCCAGAAAATGGAAAAATTACTGTTTAAATATTTTTTTAATGTTCTTTAAAAAATTTTTTTTTAATTTTGTCAGGAAAAAAAATAAATAAAAATAGTACAAATTAGCTAACCCATTGGTTCGGTCTAACAAAAGATGAATTTAAAGTTTCAAATATTTGTTTGTTATAATCAAGTAAAACAATATATAATTCATGAAATCACCAACTAACAGCAAGTTAACTTCACCTGAACGTTGTGTACATTCAAACACTACATCTGCAAAATTTATTATCTAAATTGAAATCTATTCGATTCTACAATTGAATGCGCTCGACAAGATTTCAAATCCATTTCTTTTGTTAAATATGTTAACAAAAAATAAAATGTATTTGCTTCTTTACAGCAATTTCTATTCAGTACTATTGAAAAGACTAATTTTGCAATGAATTTTCATCTTTTCTCAATTGGACAAATAAAAAAATAATAATAATAATAAAAACGTCGCAAATTTCGTTTTTGAAAAATGAAATTTAAAAAAAAAATTTTTTTAATGGATTTTTGAAAAAAAAGTAGTATAAAATTAGTTTAGTATTAAATCTATCTTTTTAATAAACATATTTCTCCACTCTGTGGGTATCATCATGCAATTTATAAATCCACCCTCTTGTCCTGAAATCTTCGCCGCAAACTCTCTCATAAATCACTTCTCGCACAAAACATTCCCATATCTTAATTCATGTGTTTCTCTCTTTTTCTACTTTTTTTTCTTTTTTGCTCAAGAAAAAGCGCTCGTTATGATATCGATTTCATATTATTTCAAATGTTTATAATAATAAAAAGAAAAAACGTTCACTGCGTTCATCAATAAAATTATAATAAATTACATAATTAATGAATTTGTTATAATTATTCAAGAAAAATGAGAAATACGTTTTCGCTGATATTTGCAAAAAAATTCCATAAAAAATTCCATTAAAAATGTCATAAAAAATTCTATAAAAAATTCCATTCAAAATTGCATTACAAATTTAAAAAATGTAAAGAAAAATGCTAGAAAAAATATATATAAACAATTCTATATAAAAAATTGGAAAAAAACATCCTAAATATCTTCATAAAAAATTGCAGAAAAAATTGGACAAACATTTTTTAAAATCGATAAAAAATAAAAAAAATTGATTGCAAAAATTGCAACAAATATTACAAAAAGCGATTTTTCATTTCTTTTTCTCGGTCATTAATTTCAAAATACAGCTTCTAAAATAAAAAAAAAAAATATATATATATTCTCAAAATTAATAAAAGAAATGATTTCAAATTTTTATTTCAAAATTCCATAAAAAATAAAAAAAATTAACAAAAATTTCTAGAAAAAATTATGTAAATAATTCTATATAAAAAATTGAAAAAAAAAAAATTTCAAAATAATTTCATAAAAAATTCCAGAACAAATTCGAAATACATTTTTTAAAAGGAATACAAAATAAAATAAACAAAAAGCGATTTTTAATTTTTCTTTTGTTCGTCATTAAATTCAAAATACAGTTTCTAAAGTCAAAAGAAAAACAAATTAAGAAAGTTGTCTCACTTCTCGGGTGACGAAACACTCGATGGGAAACGTCAATAAAATGGTACCGCTGAACAAAACCCGCGAAAAGTTCATGAGATCGTCATCCCAGCAATAGTTTTCCATGAGGTCGCCTTGGACGTAAGCCGTAAAGGTCGCGTAGCCGGCGATGCCAAAAGCCGCGGCTATGATGAACGACGTGAAGAGGGACCAGTGGGTCACGACGTCCCACTTTTGCTGAGTGACGCTCTTGATCGAGCCGTAAATGAGGAATGTATTGTGATGGCACATAAATGCGAATGCCATTATTCCCACCGCTGGAATGATACCGCGAAAATTAGCGAATCTCCAGCTGTCCCCGTGACTTGGCCTGTAAACCAATAATTTCATTGATTATTCAACTTTAAAAAATGTTTTTCAATTTTAAAAAATAATTAATGAAATCTTAGAAAAATAGATTATTTTATTTTTTGATTGAATGAAACATTAAATTAATTTTAATTTTGAATATTTAATTTTATTTTTGAATTTGAATTTGAATTTGAATTTTTGAATTGAATAATTAATTTTTCAGATGTAAATGTTGAATATTTAAGATGAATAATAGTAATTTTTAAAAATCGAAAAATTGTTGAAATTGAAAATTGAATATTTAAGATAAATAGTAATTTTTCAAATTCGTACATTTTTTAAATTGAATTCTGAATATTTAAAATAAATAATAGTTATTTTTGAGATTTGAATTTTGAATATTTAATATAAATAACAGTAATTTTTGAAAATTGTAAACTTTTGGAAATTGAATTTTGAATATTTAAGATAAATAATAGTAATTTTTGAAAATTGTAAACTTTTTGAAATTGAATTTGAAATATTTAAGATAAATAATAGTAATTTCAGACACTTTGGAAAAAAATTTTTCAACTTTGAATATTTAAAATAAATAATATAGTAATTTTTGAAGATCGTTAAATTTTTGAAATTGAAATTTGAATATTTAAGATAAATAGTAATTTTTGAAAATCGTAAAATTTTTTAAATTAAATTTAGAATATTTAAAATAAATAATAGTTATTTTTGAGATTTGAATGTTGAATATTTAATAGAAATAACAGTAATTTTTGAAAATTGTAAACTTTTTGAAATTGAATTTGAAATATTTAAAATAAGTAATAGTAATTTTAAAAATTGTAGATACAAATTATTTTCAATTTTGAATTATTTTTAACTTTTAAAATAAGTAATAGTTATTTTTGAGATTTTGCAAAAATATAAATTAAACTAAGTTAAGAATTTTAAAATTGCAAAATCTTTGGAAATATTTTTTAATTAAAAAAATAATAATTAGAAAAATGAAATCATAAAATAAAACGTTAAGCAATTTGTTAAGTGAATAAACAAATTTTTGTTTCGTAAATTTTGCATTAAAAATAATAGACATAAAATACTATGAACAGTGAAAAAAAAAAAAAAATAAAATAAAAGCCGCAGTAATGAAATTTTATTCCGCAACTTTGTAAGTCAAATTATGTTTGTATATACGAAAAAATATAGCAAATGCATTACAATTGCAATGTTTCTCATTTGCGTTACAAAATTGCTACGACTCTCCAAAGAATTCGCGTCAACAATACAATCGATAAGAGTCTCTCTAGTTTTGAGATGTTCGAATAAAGTTAAATTTAAACCTCCTGCGTGACAATAATAAAAGTGTCTTCTAGCGGTATTTTTCCAACTAAAAAATAAAACGAAATATATTTTTACATTATGTTTTTGATGATATTCATTTATTATAATATTTTTCATCATTTTTTTTTAATTTTCTTTTTTCTTCATTTTTATTTTTCATTTTTGCAAATTAGAAAAATTGCAAAAAAATGAACAAATCATAAAAAATGTTAAAAAGAAGAAAAAAGAAAATGAAAAACTAAATCACACTTACACAAGTGAAGCCATCGAACTCGTCCGGATAAAGATTGCGAGGAGAATAAATCCAATGCAAACCAGAGACAAAAAAGAAATCTTGGCCAGTCGAGCAACGTTCCGGTACAAGCAGAGTGGAATTGTTATCAGCAGAGTTGCCAGCAATATGACAACCTGACGTTGCGCAAAGATATTTGTCTCTTCCATTCCGGTGACTCTAATCAAAACTTTCGTCACAGTGTCACCAACCACCACATTATACGATACCATTGCTAAAAATCAAAAATTATCATTTCTCATAAAAATTCTTGTTTTATATGGTTCTGTATCATATAAAATTAATTTTTGCATTTTTTTTTCATTTTTTTCTCGAAAAATAGCAATTTTTTAAACAGCGCCATCTACAACTCAGGTGGAGCCTGTGGACGCCATATTGAATTTATACATTGCACCTTAGTAAATTATTAATAATGTTCGTCGTTGTCAAGGCAGATAAAACACTTTTTGGATTTGATACAAATTGACAAGAATAGCTTTTTTCGTGGAGAGTCTCCTTAATTATGATTTTTTAAAATTATTTTTTGAAATAATGAAGGAAGTAGATAGTTGAAATTACTATCTAAAATCAATTTTAATGACTATTTCTACTAGTCATTTTACTAGTAAATTTATTTTTTAATTTTGTATTCTTCTTTTTTCTCGAAAAATTTTTATTTTTTAGACAGCGCCACCTACAACTCAGGTGGAAGCTGTGGACGCCATATTGAATTCATACATTGACGTAACTAAATGCTTTTTTAAACTAAATTTTAGAACCAAATTTTAGAAAAAAATAAATGACTATATGAATTGATATAATTTTATTAGTTTTCTAGTAATTTCTACAATCAAGCATTAATAATACATAATAAATTAAAAATATATAATAATTTAAAATGATTACAACAGAAATCAATTATTTCATACAAAATCGATATTTTTAATTATTTATTTGTCCTTTCAATAAAAAAATAATAAAAAGTCGATTTTTAAAATGTCTAAATTGAAATTTACAATTAATCTTACAATAAATCATTATTAGCTTATTTTATCCAAATGAAGGCCGCCACATTAATGCAACTTTATGTTATAGTAAGATATAATCAAAAAATAATGAATCAAAACAGGCAGCATATACTTTATTAAATACCCTGTCATATCTGAGGGTTACAATAAATGGTGTCCTTTTTCACAAGGCTGTTTTTTAATCAATAAAAGGACAAGATATGTCCAGTAGGATCTCCATAATTTCTATCCGCATCTACAATGTTATCGAATTTTCTATAAATCATAAAAAACGCAGAAAAAGTGCATTAATTAAAAAATGAATTATTAAACAAATAAATTTTTTCTCTTTTTTTTTTACTTCTTGTATTCGTTTAATTTCGAAGAAATTGTTAATTAATGGACATTATGTAAATGCTGCATCCATCTTAAATTCAATTACAACATTTTATCATTAAACTTTCTTCCTGTATTTTTTTTATTTTTGTAAATAAATTCTGAGAAATGTCTTTTAATTACATTTCAATTGCAGTCACATTCTTACTTGATTTTTCTTATTTAAAGTTACACAACTTTATTTATAAATTACTTCATAAATAAAAATTAATTTAAAGTTAATTTTATTATGAACAATAAAAATATATTATATTATTTTTTAAATTTTTATAATAAATCGAATACATTTGTTGATCAATAAAAAAATGTATTGATCAGTTTTATAAAATTATACATTATTTTATAAAATATTAAAAAAAATACTTGCAGCACCAATGACGTTTTCAAATATAGATTTTATATTACATATATTCTCAAAATTAAATTCCCTGCTCGTTTTCATGTTTATTATACTTGCTAATGAGAAGGATTGGTTCGAATTAACAAAGTTTGTAATGAACTTTTGAATTATATTGAAAAGTTCATTTTTTATCATTTTTTTAAATTCAAAAAATATATTTTATAATTTACATTATTATGTTTTAATTTAATCTAATTTTTTGTGGGAAAAATAAAATACATTTGATGATTGAATGATTTCTGTTTTGCATTAAAAATTGAAACAAATAAATGAATCAAATGTTAAAACCTCGTTGCATTTCAGATTAAATGCATTTTTATTCGTACATCTCTTTTCGTACAAATGAGATAATAAAGCAAAGTGATTGTGCAATTAATAATCGAACATATCCGAACGTTGCGATAATTAGCAAAGTAATGAATGAAATCATTAAAAATCGAACGAATATAAAACATATTCAAATTACTTTTAATTAACTCTTGACTTTTGATGCGAGTTGAGTAGTTTGCAATTATTGAATCATTTATATTAATTTTACATTATTTGCATGCCTGCAAACATTTTCGTAATGTTAAAATAAGCTAAATTGCAGTTCAATAATTTGCATTTTAATGCAAATCCAAAAATATATTTACGGATTTGCATTAACTAATTAATTATAATTATAAGTAATTATATCAAATGAAATTTCATAATTAATAATTCATAATTTAATTATAATAAATTAATTTAATAATTTATAATTTAATTATAAATTTTCGTTTGATGTAATTTTAAAATTAATTCTTCTGAATATTTTGGAATTCTTTTTCTAATTTTTTTAGTTTATATGATTTTGATTAAATTATTAAATTTTAATTAAGATCAAATATTTGATTATACTTTGTCTGAAAGTATGAGCAAAATCTGGACAAAGTGTTGAACTAATATTTACCAATGAAAGGATAGATGAACTGAAGTATTGTGAGAATGTAAAAGCCTGGACGACCGAAGCTGGCTCGCATTAGACCCTGATAGGACGTTTCTCCAGAAAGATTGCCACTCCGTACCATAAGAATCAATGAATAGTCCGTCAGTACGGCGATCAGGATGAGTAAAACGATCCCCAAACCAAAACCGGCTTGATGCAATGCATATGGGATGCCTGGGTAAAATCAACATAAAACACAATTTCATTTTCAATATTTAAAACCTAAATACTTCAAAAAAGGCAAATTCTACTTTAAAATACAAAATTGCAAAAAAAAATTTATTTTAATTTAACATTATTTAAATATGAAATATTTTATAATTTTATTATTTATTATTATTAATTTTATAATTTATAATTATAATAATAAAAAAAAGAACAAAAATATAACAAAATTTAATCTAACATTAAATTAAATTTTGCAATAATTTATGAAAAAGGAAACAAATTAATAAACAATTTTTTGCATACAAAAGTTTATTAAAAATAAAAAATAAATATATAAAAAAAAGATGACAATTTATTGAAATCGTTTGGCCGATGATTACTTGCGGCCCATTAATTACTCACCTATTACACCACTGCCAATAATGGAATTAATGAAATTAAAACTAGCTAACGGTAGGCTCGTAAACTTCCCCGAGTCTTCCTCGTCGTCATCCTATAAATACGAAATCAACCTGGCGTAAGTTAATTGAAAGAAATTGCTTTTTCTCATCGAACGTGACATTCCGAAAATGCTCTCACAATCTCATATAGCGAACAATTGCGGGAAATTTATCAATTCGTCATTATTTTTCTGCTAATTTCTTAATTATTTGTTACAAAGATTGATGAAAATATGTTTCTTTACGATAAATTATTGATTTTTGTGTGTTTTATGTATTTTTATCACAAAAAATAAAGAATAATTGCAGTTTTTAAACAGCGCCATCTACAACTCAGGTGGCAGCCATGGACGCCATTTTGAACTTATACAAGGACGTAAGAAAATGCTTTCAAAATACATTCTTGATCAAAAGATAAATAAAGTAAAACATGAATCGATTTTATTATATTTTTTGCAAAGTTTATCTCGACAAATGAAGAATATTTGCAATTTTAAGACAGCGCCATCTACAACTTAGGTGACAACCGTGGACGCCATATTGAACTTATACATAAAAATGCTTTCAAAGCACATTTTAGATAAAAAAAATAAATAAATTAAGACAGAATCGGGATAATTTTATTATATTACTTGCAAAGTTTATATCCGATGCTTTATAATACATAACAATTTTTAATTATTACGGTGAAATTGTTTCCCGAATAATTCTCGCATGATTAGTCATGTCACGTTCGATGTGTAAAGCATTTCTACCACATTTATGATTTATCTCATGCTATAGCACGAAAAAGTATATAATTCTGGGAAAAATATTGAACGTCTGTAGCAGTAATGCTGAAAAAGCCACATTCTTCTGTTCTAATATTAATTCAAACCTTGCTGAATTATATCGCCAACCAAATAAATTTATGGATTAAAAAAATAACTGGGATTTTCAAAACGTATTTGTTTAATTATTAAAAATATAATTATACAACAACACTGACCATCATGCCTACAAATATTTTATAAATAAATTTGAGTAAACGAAATAAAATAATTAGTTTAGTTAAGCAACGTAATAAGATAAACATATGCATTACATGCTCTATTAAAAAAATAATTTATAACGTAAAAGTTACGTAATAAATCACATAAAAAATTACTTCATAATATATTATTGTAAATATTACATATTATAAAAAAAGTTGAATATTTGAAAAATTAAATATCATAATTTTGAGAGATTTGGCGCCATTTGACAACTATGAAATCTTAAATTAATACAAATGTTGCCTTCAACTTATATATTTCTGGATTCAACTTGCTTACGAGAAACAAAGCGCCACCTGGCGGCAAACTTATATTGCAATATATATATAAAACAATACTGTTACTTGAATTATTTGGCGGCAACCGTATTAAAAGGTTAATAATTCAAATAGTAGCACACTTGTTATTAAATTTACCGCCAGGTGGCGCTTCGTTTCTCATAAGAAAGTTGAATCCAGAAGTATATAAATTAAAGGCCACATTTGTATTGATTTAAGATTTCATGGTTGCCAAATAGCGTCAAATATCTCAAATTTTCGAAATTATGATTTTTAAAAAATCTAATATTTTTCATAAAATATAACACAAAAACAAAAAAATCTTTTTTTTGTACTTGGCCAGAGACACTACCGTGTCTCTTGATTTGTAACAAATTATGAAGTATTTTATTACGTGATTTATTACGTAATTTTTAAGTTATAAATTACGTAACTTTTTGGCATTAAAAATTACGTGATTTATCAAATAAAAAATTACGTTATTTTTTGTAATGAAAATTTTGTTCAATTTTATTTTTATTTGTAATATTGCTAATCGTAAAAAAAGTTACATCACTCGAAGGACTGTAACATTAAGTAACACATAATCAGGAAAATTCCGCAAACATGCGCCGATATCACAAGTGTCATTGATCTTCGATGAGTTTTGAGAAAGAAAGTGGAATAATTTGAAAATGGAATTATTCACCGAGATAGTCTGCGTGGCGTGTACCCGACTTACGTGAATAAATAATCATCTTAACATGACACTATCGACTCGAGCATTTATCTTCTTTTTTTTTCATTCAAAAGTTCCGCGATTTTGTTTTTACCAGCTGCAACTTTTCGTTTCCATTTATTTCAACTTTTATCTTTTCGTGCATTCTAATATGCGTTTTTAAGGTTATTTCACTTCTGAAACAACAATTTTTTTCCTAAAATTTTAATTTTATTATTTTAATGAAATAATGAAATGTTCATTTCGTTATTTCATTTTCACTGAGTGAAAATGCGTATCTCATTGGTCGTTATTGCGATATGATTGGTTAAAACTCGATTTCATATACATAACCTCAAATGATAAAATTGTTAGATAAAAACAGTATTTCTCTGTTATAGTCGCAGATAAAATGAGTCTGAAGTATAAAACACAAAGAAAATATATAATTTCAACTGCGTTAAAATTTAGTTGCATTCATTTTTATCGTGGCATTTTTTTAAAAACGCCATCTGTAGTGAAAAATTGTCAAAATTAAAATAAATTAAAATGGGCGCTGACTTTTTCAAGGCAGCCTTTTTTTAAAGAATTTTGTTATTTAATTAAGAATAAATTGATTTATTTAAGTTTAAAATTTATTAATTATTTTAATTAATTTAAAAAATAAAATTTTTAGGAAACTTGGCTCAAATAAACGAATGAAATGCAGTTTTCACTCAATAAAAAAAGTGAAATTCGAATAGTTGGAAACTGTAATTGTTGGTCTGAAAATGATTTTGACTTATGAGAGACGTTGAATAGTCAAATGAAGGTAAAAAAGGACAAAAAAGAAATTAGAATAATTTGTTTTGTGCCTAACTAAGTTTGGGTTCAGTTGAGCTTGACAAACTCGGTTTAAACGTATTAGACGCAGTTTGTCCTTTAATTTAGTCTACCCGAGAATGATATGTTTACCTCAAATGAAATGCAATAAAAATAGACAAAAATTCAGCAAAATTGCTTTTGCTAATTAAACTCCAAAAAAATTTTTTATTTTTGAAAAATTTAATTTTTTAAATTGAATTTTACTTGAATTTAATTTATTTTTCAAGTTTGTAAGGTTTCATTCAAATTTAATTTGATTAAATATTCAAATTAAAAATCGCAATTTTCGATACCCAACATAATGGACAAAACTTGCGGCTAAGTTAAGTTCAAAATGAATGTCAGTTTTTGATCAGTTCTGTAATCTAATTTACGAAAAAAATTGGACGAAAAATCTTGAAACTTTCTAATTAAAAAATAACGTGAATTAGTTCCAACATTTGATGATATTATGAAGGTGAAAGAAAGTTTTGCAAAGACACCCATGTCGAGCAAATTTTAGCTTTGCCGAGTTCTCTCTTAAATGTGAAACAAAATTTATGCTTTCTAACTCGATTTTCCACTATGAGTTCTTCAAATAAATGTCGTTTCATTGTATTCGTTTTGTTTTATATCCACTTTTCTCCAATATTTCAGCTTCATTTTTGCGAATAAAATTATAGCAAGTTGCAGTTACAATCTTTGAGAAAAAAAGTAATTTAAAAAATTGTTAAATTGAATGTAAGTTATAATCTGACAAGAATCATCATTAATGTCAAAACGGATTTCATTATGGATGCCATCACCATGGATATCATGGATATCATTTTCAGGGTTATCATTATGAATATCACGAATATCATCATGGATGTTACCATGGATATCATGGATATCATCTTCATAGTTATCATCATGAATATCATCATACATGTCACCATGAATATCCCGGATATCATTTTCAGGGTTATCATTATGAATATCACGAATATCATCACCATAGATATCTTGAATATCATGGATATCATCATGGTTGTCGTCATGAATATCAGTGATATCATCATGAATATCATGAATATCATCATTGATGTCATCATTGATATCATGCATATCACCATGGATATTAAGAAGTATGTCACGTATAATGTCTTCATGAGAAATATAAATATTATCATGAATATATTCGTGGTTATCATCATGAATATCACGAATATCATCATGGATGTTACCATGGATATCATCTTCATGGTTATCTTGATGAATATCATGAATATCTTCATGAGTATCTTCATGGTTATCATCATGAATATTACGAATATCATCATGAATGTCACTATGGATAACATGGTTATCATCATGAATATTACGAGTATCATCATGAATGTCACCATGGATATCATTATTGGTCTTATCATGGATGTCACCATGGATATCATCTTCAGAGTTATCAATAATGAATATCATGTATATCTTCGTGTTTATCATCATGAATATCACGAATATCATCATAGATGTGATCATGGATATCATGAATGTGACTATGGATATCACGGATATCATCTTCATGGTTATTATCATAAATATCACGAATATCATCATGGATATCATCATGGGTGTCGTCATGGATGTCACCATGGATATCATGGTTATCATTAATAAATATCATGAATATCACGAATATCATCATGGATATCATTTGTATGGTTATCATCAATGAATATCATAAATATCATCCAGAGTATCGCGAATATCATCATAAGTATCATGGACATCACTAGGAACATCATGGATATTTTTATCGACATCATGGATATCCTCAAGGATATCCGACAAGAATTACAACTTTCATCAATATTTTAACTGATTCTCCAACTTGTTTTCTTCTAATAGTTGAACAAGATTCGAAATATTGCAGCTGACGATTAATTCCATTTACGAGAAAACCACGTCGTTTACATTTAAATGCTCCCCCGAAAAGCACTTAAGTCCGACAGCATGAATGAACCCCAACTAATAATATAATAACAAAACACGACTCAAGTCACGTACATAGGCCAAATTATCTTGAGGTTTATGCGGTAAATGCCAGACTTTGTCATTATATCCTGTTCCATTATGGCACAGTGACCTAATTTTGACATCAAAATTCAACAATTTTTGCACAAAATAAGCTCAACTTTAACATTTTAATAAAAATTAAATATTCTTCAAGCTTTGAATTCGATATTTTTTTCTTTTTTAAAAATTAAAAAAAGTACAAAAAGGAACCACAAAATTTTTTATTTTTATAATTTATTATTATTAAATTGTTGCAAAATCTGATCAAACAATATTTATCAAAAATTGTTTTTCAATTTCATTTTTTTTTATCTAAAAAATTTATTTAAAAAAAAATAAATATTTTTGAAAAAGATAAAATTAGATTAGAAAATCTCATTTTCCTTTCTTTGAATATAAACGTAATTATAATAAATGATTATATATTACATTATATACAATTTTAATTAAGTCTGTTCATTTTGTAACATCAAAGTTCTTTTCAGTTTAAAAAGCAGCTATTAAGTTAATCCGACTGTTCATAATATAATAAGGCAACGAAATTTAAACTGATCTTAAACACTCGAATGCAAATATCCAAAAGTTAGAATTTACAATTACAAAATGAAATTATGAAAATTCCATCCAACTGAATTAAACATCGATTTCTACACAAATTTATTGTCCCCGACAATCTCGTTCAATATCCTGGAATTCATTTCAATGAATTGGTTCATTTCAAATTGAGATCTACGATATTTTATTAATATATATTAATGTATGCTGAGGGATATTTTTGTCCATTGAGTTATTCCTCTTTTCAGGAAATTCTTCTTCTTTTTTTTTCTTTTTAGTTATAACAAAAAACGGACAAACAATTATTAAATATTAACATGCAAAATAAAAAAAAATATTTTTAGTAGAAATGAGCATATATTGTCCATATATAAATTATATATATAATTTTAATATACAGTTGTATATAAAAAATTATGTATAATATTATTATTAATAATATTAATAATATATAATAATTCATATATTAATAATATATTTTCAAAAATAAAAAAAAATATATTATTTTTAGCAAATCATTAAAGGATTATATATGGACTATATATGATCATTTTTATTAATGATTTTACTTTTTAATTAACCAAATTTGATTTATTTTGAAATAATTTGAATATTATATATGTTTATATATTATTAATAATTTATATTATATATATATAATATAATTATATTTAATGTTAATAATATATTTTCAAAAAATTTTCAAAAAATCGAAAAAATAATATATTATTTAGCATATCATAGGGATGGGCGATTATTTGAAAATAATTGATTATCGAATAATCGATTAATCAAAAAATCGATTAATCGATTAATAAGAAAAATCGATTAATCGAATAATAAAATAATCGATTAATAAAAAAATCGA
>JABFPJ010001207.1:0-27726 GCA_022817425.1 Gryon sp. ZL-2020 | reverse complement strand
TTTTAAATGTTGAATTCTATTTTACTAAATGAAAATAGTAAAATTTACTTAAAATTCCACTGTCACACAATTACTCGTATTCTCAGTAATATTTACTTACCTATTTCTATGCGTGTAGAGTTTTTAAATAGTTCCATAACTGTTTATGTAAAATCAGAAATGTTGTTTATAAAATTGTCAATGTAAACACCTTATTATATTAAAATCATATTAAAAATGATCTAATGATAAAATGTACAATTTTCTTTCAAATGAATAATTCGAAAATAAATAGTTCTATACAATAATTACTTTACTTAAATGCTCTATTAGTTAATTGTCGTTATGCTTTTCGAAACAATTTTTTCTTTCAGTTCAATTGATTTTTAATTTTTACATTAATTAGATTTTCATAATGGACCTACATGTTATACACACAGGAAAATTTTTTGGAATAATTACTATAGTTTACAGCAACGAAGACACATCAAGCATATTTTTAAATCTATTCCTGCAACTATGGGAGAATTACTTCAATAAACTAACGGATAATTTTGAGGTTCTAAAAGTAAGTAATAGAAAATACATTACATTTTTCCTATAGTTGCAGGAATAAAGCTGAAAATATGCTTGATGTGTCCTCGTTGTTGTAAACTATAGTAATTATTCCAAAAAATTTCCCTGTGTGTATATTCTAACTTCAGTCTTTCTCATAATAAAAAATTCATCTTTATAAATAATCACTGAAATATGTTTCTGTTATCTGCAATTAATTTAAATTTGAAAAAACTTATCACAGCTTGAGGAAGACTTCTGTACATTTTGAAATAGGAGACAGCCATTAGTTCGGCTGCTCACCTGACTATCTACAGAGCCGACTTACTAGTCGGTGGGACCTTAAACAGTCAATAATGTGAGGCTCCATCAACATTTTTTTTCTCCAAATACATAAATTAAATTCAATTTTTGTTCTCAAATTAATGTCAACATAATGTTGTTTTTTATTTTTAAATGAAATAGTTTTATTTTCAGATCTACAGAAAATATTAAAACAGTAGTTTTAAATATGTTTTTCCTGCAATTTTGTCGAGCAAAATCATGTCAAAATTAAATCGTCAAAATTTGTCGCATTGTAGTCCTTAAAGGATCATTAATAATGATTTTGTGAAAGTCGGTATAATTAGTCTGACTACTTCCATTTTATGCCATTTGCACAATCATATAATTATGACATTGTTGTAATTCAAAAATAAGATTTAAATTTAAATCCTCAGGATACGATGCGACTAGTGATTTAATGTACGACGATATCTCTTTATTCAACATGCCGGTTAGTTTAAATAAACAAATTAATAAAACTCATTTTTTGAAAGGGCCCCAATTTTATGGGGACCATAAGGATTTAATTAGCCTGCTTATGTGTTAATCCGGCACTGCCTATCAATAATTTACGTTGCTTATACATTCGGACGTGACATTAAAAATTCACTAGCGCGGTTCCATATAAACATCTCGCTCTGTCAGTCAGAAGTAGTGGGGATTCTCCCCGCGAAGCTGTGCTCGGCATGCACACTAATGCTAGCACACGGTGACGCGGCTGCCTGTAACAAAGATTACTTTGTCACAAATTCTCCTTTATTATTTATTATTTTAGTAATTTCATTAATTAATGCGATAAATTTTCTTAAAATCTTTTGCTAAAGAATAATGTTTTTTTCATTAACAATGTAAAACTTATTGGAGTAATTATACAAGTCTGCAGTCCCGGATTTACTGCCTTTTTAAATTTTAAGTTTTTTGATAATTCAAATGTAATAGAAATAATCAAGGAATTTTTTTTATAATACAATATTATAGTAATCTACATAGTATTATAAATCTTCGCTTGATACTTCGACGAATAACTCCCATCTTATGTACACGGAAGAAAATAACTGATTAAAAATTACTATGTTCCGGGTAAACTTGTGACGGTAAATGCATTTAACAAATTTTACTTTTTGACTTACTCAAATTTTAACATTATAAAATAATGTCCCTCTCTGAGTTTCCAACTCATTACCTGGCGCTGTTTCTTAATAAGCAGTCGTAATTTAACCTCGCGGCTATTCGCCCGACTGCCGTTAAAAGGCTTCTTTTGTTATTTAAACTATCAAAACGTGAAATATACTTTCACATAATATTTACAATAATTAATTAATAATTTTTTAATCAGTTAATTCTTTCCGTCTACTACAAGATAAACGAGTGAAATTTTCAAAGCAAATGTAGAATTAAAATTAAATTACGTTTTATTATACTAGTTTTCCATATACAAAATCGACTAATTAATTTGTATTATAATTTATTTATTACATACTGAAAAAATCTAAATTAAAAAGACACTCACTCCGAGACTCAAGATTTAAATACTCTTCATAAGTTTAGTTGAAGTACTAGGCGATAGCAATATGCAGACACGAAGTACTTAATATAAATTGTAATGTTCCAAAAATTTGAGACATCATCGCAAACGATATAATTATTTTATTGATTTTTGTAAAGATATCAAGTACAAAAGAAGTCTAAACATTTTAGTAAAATAATAAAATGCACTTTACAACATTTTCATTTTTTTGAGTTTTATAGTGCATTTTATCATTTTATTAAAATATTTATACCTATTTTGTACTTGGCTTTTACTTTTCAGATTATCTAAATTTCCGGTTTCATATTATTTTATTTTTTTCTGAACTTACAGATAATTGATATAATTTTTGTTTAATTTAATTACTATCCCGTATAACTCCCATGCATTTTTTATAAACTTTACATCACTTTTCATCAGCTTCCTATTAGCTACACGTATGTACCCCATAATATCCCCATAAGCTTCACATAAGTATTGCTAGGCCTCACATAAGATTTTCGTAACGATTCTTAAAACTCCTGGAAGCTTCTCCTAAACTTACTCGCAGGATTCCCATATACTTCCAATAAGCTTTTCGCAAAATTCTGAAAAGCTTCCTATAAATTTCCCTTAAGCTTCCAGTAAGCGTTCTAAATGCGTCTCATAAACGTCCCATAAAGATCTCATCAGCATTCCATAAAAATACCCTAAGCATCCCGTACACATCCCATAAGCTTTCCATAAGCTTCATAAGCATATTTTGGCCATTTTTTGACCTTATTAGTTGGTACTGGTAACTTCTTGGAAAATAAAAGTAGCAATTCTATTGTTTTTGTAGTTTTTTTGCATACTAAAAATTTTGTATTTATTTGTATCTGACAACAGACACGGTAGTGCTGGCAGCACGAAAAATGATAATTTCTTTGTACTTGGCCAGAGACACTACCGTTTCTCTTGATAATTTTGAAGCTAACAGTCAATGCAACCATTAGAAGTTTGGTCGATTAATGCATTTCACGGGATAACGTTGTACTAATAATTCCGACAAAAAATTGCGTTAGAGCTGTAATGTACCTCTTATTAGGCATCCATATTACCTGACAAGGATCTCAAAAGGAATCCATTTAGGGCATTGCAGGTGGATGCCTGCAATGCCCTAAATGGATTCCTCGTTTGTATCAGGAAAACAAACGAGGGTCAAGTATGGTCCTCATAAGGTGGAACTTAATTATGTATGCCATAATTAAACCATATTTGGGTCATATATCAAATGTGGAATACCACATCTAATTTTTACTAGAGATGTTTCAACGACGGTTTTGTCACTGTTATCGCTCATTCTCACGGTGCAATCTCTAACACATTTTATAGTCTTTAAAGAAAATATCTTCTCTCATCAGGGAGCAGTAGGATAAAAGTCGCAATATGAATTTGTAACATATATTTTGTCGGAATCTTACGTCCCTTCGTCTTTGAAGCATTTGCACCTTAATTCTGCCCTAATACACATTGATCCCTCAATTTTGTCCTCACGCACTACTTTCGAATAACTGTAAGAAGAAACCTGCCTACAATTGAGAATTTCGATATAAAAAGTATTGCCAGGAGTAAAAGATATTCTATATTCACGTATTTTTTATTTAAAATGCTTTCAACTGGGTGAATCTATGATCATTCATAGATTTGAATTGTTATAGGCCATATTAAAATTAGATTTAATAATATTTTTATTTATTGAAAAAATAAAAATTATAGTACATAGGGGGTAGGTCATAGTGAGGCCTTAAGAAGATGTCAATTACCGACGTTACCGACATTACAGATTTATCAAATAAAATTTGTCTGTAACGAAAATATAGCTTTTAGAGAGCACAGTCCGATTTTTTCCTTTTTGTTACACATTTTCCGATTAAATCTCCCAAGATATGACAAGGCTGATCACGCCGAGAACCACAATTATCACCTACGTCAATCAACACCTGTACACCAGTCTACAGAGTGGCAGAAATTGTCTGGCCTTGACGTGTTGCCGATGTCTCGTTGTGGGAGTGACCCGTCTCCATCCGGAACGTCTCCTCCGCGTCTACACCCCAGTGCTTCTATGTTTAAGGAAACTTCACAATACCTGATCCTGTAATTGGCGCCTGAGATCGAACGTATCTTCTTTTATCCGATCCTGAGGGAAATTTGAGCCTGAGGGAAGTATTGATATTAGCGCGAAATATCATCCAGCGGTTGAGCCCCGTCAATTGGCTCGTTCTTTAGACGAATGGTGAAGCGGACGAAAGTGGGGAGGCAGAACGAGTAGTGTCGAGCGCCGAAGGTAGCATTGCGCAAACTTATGTAAATATATCTTTTCTTCCTAACCGTTCTTTTTCCTTCTCTTACGTATTTTTATCATTTCCCCTGGTAACCGGATTGCATAACTATCGACTAATTTTATCTTTATTTATTTTTGCGTATCGTCTTTTTATTTACGGCTCTGATTAATTCAACAATTTGTCTAGTAATTGCCATCAGAATCCTAGAAATCGTATCCTTTCTTTAAAAGAAAAAGGTGTGTATCTTTAACTTAAAGAATATATGTGTTTTCGTTTTATAGAAATATCTCTTTTGTTTCTTTTCTTTCCTAAATTGCTACTTAAATTTTCTTGATACTCGGAAAGCAAGGGTCTACGTTATCGGTTGTTTCCTACTTCACCCGTTTGGTACCCTGCCTTTTTTCCTATTTTATTGTTTCCTTCATCTTGCCCTCCGTGGGGCTGGTGATCCTGACTTATTTTAATCTCTCCCTTATCCCGCAAAATACTAACAATGTGACGAAAGGACGTTTGAGATCAGATCCTTTGTTAAGTCTCTGACCAGACCAAATATTGCAGCTTATGTGCTGTAACGTAGTTACATTTCAAAGATTATAGATGTAAGTTTACGGTAATGTGCACAAATATCAGTACAAGTATAGAATGTATATTTCTGAAATTTGTATACGTCAATTTTCACATATATATTTTCGATATACATTGGGCAGAAAAAACGCAACACGTAAAAGAACGTAAAAAATAGCTTTTTTCAAACGGTTATATCTACGTCAGTTTACATCCAATCCTGACGATTTTTTTAAATTGTAGGGAAAAATTTCCCTTTTCAGATGACGTTAATTAAATTTTAAATTTTTTTTTTTTTGACTTGTAAATTAAAAAAAAAAACTAAAACAAATTTTTTGCAAACTGTAAACGTTTGTATGGAGAAAATTAGCACCGAAAACTTGATATTGGCTGTCACAGCATTCGAAAGATCATTCAATTTTGAACAAAATGCACGTTTTTTTTTAGATTGGTTCGGGAAAACATGCTTTTAAAGATACTGATATGACATAAAACTTCTATAGGCCAATTCTATAGGACTTTCTCTTATACAAGCGGTCAAATTCTTCTAAAAGTTAAGAACAAACAGTTGCCTTTTTTCTTAATAAAAAAGTCATCTTAAAGGTCAGATCTTAAAAGTCATCATTTTTTCCTGCAATTTAAAAAAATTGTCAAAATTTGATGTAAACAGACGGAGATACAACCGTTTGAAGTAAGCTATTTTTTATTGTTTTTTTAGGTGTTGCATTTTTTTCCCTTGTGTATTTATATACACTACTAAAAAAAAAGCAGACACCTAACAAGAAATTAAACATAGCCAATTTTCAATTAGCTCGTAATTTGTCAAAACACAAGCAAATTGAAAAAATCAAAAAGCGGATTATTTTGGAGGGTGTCTAGTTTAATTTACATGTACATTCGACGTTTTATACACCCCCCAAACTATCCCCCCCCCCCGTCCAATAAACATGTGTTAAAAAAAGTTCAAGTTCGAACCTGCGCAGAGAATCGAAAGGGTTCGGAATCTCTTTTCTTCCATTAGAATCCAAAGTACGTTTTATTACGTTTGATTTTAAGCAACATTAAGTCATTTTGGATGTAAAATGGCCAAGATATGGCCAATTTAAAAAAACCGTTTAAAAAAATTTGTTAAAAAATGTTTTTGACGAATTTTCGATTAATTTTGTGTAATTTAACAAAGAGCGATTCAAATTTATGGTTTCTTAGTGTACAATATGAAAAATGTAAGTTTAAAAGACAGGTTACGCATATTGTATGGAGATTTTATGGGATTTTTATGGGTATGTCTTGGATATAAAATCGAATAGTGTACCTGTAAGGTTATTTCTTATGAAAATGTTATAGAATCATTATCGGTGAGTATGTTGTGAGTATGTCATAGGTATGGTATGAGTATGGTATGAGTACGTTATAGGTACTTTAGACGTACCTTAACATACCCATAACATACCACTAACTTAATCGTAACATACCATTAACTAACCAACAACATACCCATAACGAATCCATAAAATATTCATAACATACCAATAACTTACCCCTAAGATTCCCATAACATACTCATACCATACCTATGAAATTTATACATATCAATATTATAGGTACATTTTTCCGATTTCATATCCACAACATACCCATGAAAATTCCATAACATCTCTATATAACATGCGTAACATATCTGCTTTTAACTTACATTATGCATACTACACACTAAAAACCCATAATTTTCAATCGCTCTCTGTTAAGTTACACGAATTTTATCGAAAATTGTCAAAAACCATGTTTTTTCCAATTGGCCATAACTTGACCATTATACACTGGTCCCAAAAAAAACGCATCACTTTTTTCAACCCGAAAATTGCTAATTTTCAAAAGGCTGTAACTTTCTTAAAAATCAACGAAAATTAACTTTCTTTTTTTTAAATTAAAGGTGAATTCTTCCTCTTTCGATATGTGAAACGCAATTTTTGTTACACGTGACATTTTTTTACATTTTAGCCCTGTAAAAATAACCAAAAAAATGTAAAAAATGCATCAATTTTAACTGCATTTTTCTGCAAAATTCGCCAAATAAAGGTATTGATTTCGCATCAACATCAAAAAATTTGGTTCATTCTGAACAAATTTAAAAAAACGAAAGTTAATTTTGGATGAAATTTAACGAAATTACAATTGATTGAAAAAAACATGTGTTTTAATCAATTTTTGACATTTTTACCTATGACTATGTATGTAGGAATTTTATTGGGGAATAGAATTAAACGGAAAAACACTCTCACTTTAAACGTAAAAATAGTTTTATTAATAAGATATAAAGTAATATTTTAAACAGAATAACGAATCTTAGTCTCACAACGCGCTACGCCGACCGTTCCATCCAAAACTGACTTCTTCCCTCATGCTCGCGCCCTCTACCCTATCCTTTCACTTCCGCTTACACACAGTCCCGCGAAAATTCAAATTTCTGATTCCACACTCGGCCATCCTTGGAATCCTTCGGACTCCAAAGGCAATAAGTAAGGCTTCATATAATCCGCGGTTGTTGTCGTAACTTTCGGTAATTCCTCATCGTAATTTCCAATTCTTGATACCTCATGTCTATCGTTGCCTTTGACTTGAATTATTTTGTACGGTCCCAAATATTTATTCTTGATTTTTGAACCTGGTTTGAATTGCATCCGCTGAATGGCGACTACATCACCCTCTTGGTATTTCCGAGCCTTTTTTGAATGCTTATCATGTTGGACTTTATTTTCTTTTTGGATTTTTAAAATATTCTCTTTTGCAGTCTGTCGCAGGTGATTTCTTTCCTCATTAAAAACTCTTATCGCTTCGACTTCTATCATCTCGGCTATTCTGATGTCGTTTCGGTGGTTCATCTTGACTTCAAATAACACTTCAAACGGACTCATTCCGATGCTTCTTTGAAAATTGCTATTAAGGCAAATTGGAGTGAATTTGTATGTTGATACCAGCGATCAAGATTATTCGTGGATAGTTTAGTCAAGACTAGAATAATAATTCTGTGGATTCGCTCCACTTGACCATTACCTCTCGGCACTCCGGTGGCGATCAATACATGTTCTATACCTTCTGCAACACAATAATCTTCGAATGCGGTCGATGTAAAGGCTGATCCTCGGTCACTGATGATTCGGAATGGATTTCCAAATGATTGTTGGATTATAGTCATCTTTTTTATTACTTCTTCCGTATTTGTCGTCTCCGTAGGGAATATCCAGGTAAATTTTGTGAATCCATCTATCACGACGAATAAATATTTATAACTTTTGGAAGTCTTCGTCATTGGACCTAAATGGTCAACGTGAAAAGTGTGTAATGGTACTTCGCCTTTCGGTATTGGTTTGAGCAATCCTTCTTTTTTACCTTTCTTCTTTTCCGCTAAAATACACTGTACACAACACTCAACTAAATGCTCTAGTTTTTCTTTCAATCGAGGAATATAATATTCACTTTAATACTTTCCATCATCTTCTTTGTGGTGAAATGGCAGTTTTCATGTGCTCTTCTCAAAATCTCTTGCTGCATACTGATTGGTAAGACAATCACGTTATTATTTCCTATCTTTTTCTTGAGGATATTGTTCTCGACGAAATAATCCTCGTACGGCTCTTTCTGTAAAACTTGCTTAATAATCTTCAATCGTTTTTCTTTATCTTGTTCTTTCTCAATCACTACTAACATCAGGTCTTCAACTTTCATCACTGGGTATCGACTGAGCGCATCCACATGTTTCATCTGGTTGCCACTTCGATGTTCGATCTTGCATTTGTATTGGTCGAGGATGAGTGCCCATCTTGTGACCTTTGGTGGTAATTTTTCCTTATCCAAAGTCTTTTTAAAAGCTTCACAGTCGGTTACTATTTCAAATTGCGTGCCTAATAAATATACCTTGAATTTTTTCAAAGCTTTTATCATTGCCAACACTTCAAGCTCATAAGAACACCGTCGTTTTTCTGAATCACTCGTCTTTCTACTCATAAAGTGCACTGGATGGAAATATTTGTCATCCTTCTTCTCAGTGGAGCAACACTGCACCGTAGCCCAGTTGACTGGCGTCTGTATGGATCTCCGTAATTGCTGCAGGGTCAAAAATTCTTAACATTGGTTCATGAATTAACATCTGTTTTAATTTTAAAACGCCAATCTTTGAGGTTCGTCGAATAAGAAACGTTGACCTTCCTTGATCTTATATAAAGGATGTGCAATTTTGGCGTAATCTTTGATAAATCGTCGGAAGTAGCCTGTGAGGCCCAAAAATCTTTGCACCTCCTTTAATGTCTTCGGTTCAGGAAAACATTCGACTGCCTTGATTTTCGTAGGTGATGGTTTTATCTCTCCGTTCTCGATGACATAACCTAAAAACTCAACTTTGATTTGGAGAATCTTGCATTTTTTGAAATTAATTTCTAAATCATTGTTAGCGGCAACTTTCATCGTTTCAGCTAAATATTTGAAAGCATCTTCATAATCAACACCTGGGACAATCAGATCATCCATATAGGTTATCACAACTAACTTTTTACTTAAGTCTTTGAAAACTCTGTCCACAAAACGCAGAAAATTGGTTGGACTATTACACAAACCGAAAGGAGTCTTTAAGAACTCAAATTGTCCAATCAAAAAGGTGTTACAAATGACGTATATTTCGTACTGTCTTCTGCAACTGGCACATGGAAAAAAACATTTTTTAAGTCAATCACCGAAAACACTCACGTATGATTTTTTTATTTAACATTCTATAATCAATGCACACCCTATGTGTACCGTCTTTCTTTGGCACTATCACTACAGGGCTTGCATACTCACTGTCACTTGGCCTTATAATGCCTTTGTCTAGCCATTCTTGAATTTGTTTATCCAAAATGCGTTTTTCCATAGGGGCCAATCTTCTCGGTTGTAAACAAACTGGAATGTCGTCTTTCAAAATAATCTTGGTTTTAATCGCTGTTGTCACTTTCTTCTCTGGCTTATGATTCTGCAACATTTCCTCGATCTTTTGTCTATACGGTTCTGGTACTTCTATTTTGTTCATTTCTTCAGTTGCCTAACACTGTAATACTTCCATATCTTCATGGACGCTCTTTTGTGATGTGCATTTTGCTTTATCCTCATTCCCGTTAACCTCCGTTGTTGCTCGTCGAACCGAAATCTGGCCTCGTTTAATTGAAATCTCCGTCTCCTTAATCCACTCCTGTCCTAATTTGAACTCTGTAGTCATTGTCGACGTTGGAACTACGTACATTAATGTATTGTAACTTTCGTTGTCGACTTCAATATTTAAATTTAATACTCCGATTGGTTTTGTCATCTTGTTTCCCAATCCGGTGAAAAGGCGCGTGGTTGGATTTAATTCTGGAGTGCCAATCTTCTCATATATTTGTGTTTGCATCAAATTCACGTCACTGCCCGTATCTAATAATGCATGATATTGATTTCCTTGTACTGCGATTGGTAAAACCTTGTCATCGACTGGATGGAAGAAACTGACATTCTTCTTTTCTTTTGGACAATTATGTGCAATGTGTCCATACTTGTTGCAGTTGTAGCACTTTGGGCCCTTATCTTGATGTATGCAGTGACTTCTGTCATGTTTTTTAGAGCTACAGTTAAATCAACGTTTATTACCCTGAGTTTGATCCTTTTGTTCATCCTTTGTTTCGTCTGATTTCTCTTTTGTCTGATTTTTAACACTTTGATTTTTAAAACCTTCTTTCTTCGCAGGATGTCCATGTTTTGATTTTTCTTTTATTCTGTCGTATACCTCGAGATATTTCTTCAACTGATTGATTGTTTGCGCATTGTATAAAATGGCTTTGTTGTTCTCATAATCCTGTATTCCTTCAATAATATGTTCGATCAATGCTTCTTCTTCGATGTTACCTTGCGCGACAATCATGGCATAAACTTACTGTTTGCTTGATTCACTGGTTAACTTCTTTCTTTTATTCAACTGATTATGGACGGTCGCACTGCTCAATTTAATACTGAACTCTCTTATCAAATCTTTCTTAAATGCTTTCCACGTAGATATTTTTCTCGTTGCCATAAACTGTTTTGCTGGTCCTTTTAACATTCTTTTTGCGTAAATTACTTTTTGTAAATCATCCCAGTCCAGTAATTCACTTATTTCTTCGAATTCATCAATCCATTTTTTCACTTGTACTTTATTGTTACCGGAAAATGATGATAAACTGTCTTCTGCATCACGAATAGTAAACGCACTTTGTCTTTCATAACTGTATTCGTGACGTCGACTGCGTCTTGCGCGGCAAACTCGTTCATCGTCACTAGTGTCACTTTCTGCCATCTTGCGCTCACGTTTATCATAACAATCACGATGTCGATTGTGTCTCTCGCTTGAAATTCGCTCGTATCACTGAACGCCATTTCACGTCCGCGTATGACTCGCTTGTGCCGATCGACATGGCGTAACGGTTTCAAACTCATCTCACTCTTCAATTCGCGTCCGCGTCGCTCACGATCTTGCACATCATATTTTGGCCCATCGCGTTGCTGCACCTGACGTTGCCACGTATAACTTTCGCGCATTTTTCTGTCTTCGTCTTTTCCATTTTTTTTCATCATCACTTTCGTCTGATATGCAACTTAATACATAGTCTTTGTTCTTTTTCTGCTACTTTACTTGTAACACTTTTTTATCTTCAAATCGTATTTTTTGCTTTTCTTCAACTACGTCTTCATCGAATTCATCGTCGCTCTTTGTCTCTTTGGTCGGTGTCATAAATTCACTGTGATGCACATTTCCTTCATAATCTTTAAAACTTTGGAAATCTTTTTCCACTCTTATTCACAAAAAATAACGCTGTCTTTAGTCTTTCAAAAAGTTGTGGTTTCTTTCCTGTTGTAGGCAATTCCAATTTCTCTAGTTCTGCTTTGAAAGTTTCCATTTTAAACTTGTCAACATTTTCGAGATTAATCTGTAAATTATTTTCAATTTTCTGATGTGGAACTTTTGGTGTATCCGTTGTTAATTCCCCTGTTATTTCAATCTCTATATCTTGTCCGTTGCTATCCGCCATCTTTCATACCTCTTTCTTTCCTTCCCCTATTCGACTTCTTGGAACTTCTGTAACGTCTTTTACTCGCATAAAAACACTTTAGTTCACAAAACAAACTTTAATGACTTATGGCCAACATTCCATTAGTCCAACTGAAAAAACAACTTGTTTTTGTTTTGTGCACTTTTTTGTTTCTCGATTGTCTTTGCTTTTTTCGACTGTTCTCGAATGTTCCGTGTTATTCCATTGCCCAATATCTTGGCTGAGCCCCCATATATGTAGGAATTTTATTGGGGAATAGAATTAAACGGATAAACACTCTCACTTTAAACGTAAAAATAGTTTTATTATTAAGATATAAAGTAATATTTTAAACAGAATAACGAATCTCAGTCTCACAACCCGCTACGCCGACCGTTCCATCCAAAACTGACTTCTTCCCTCATGCTCGCGCCCTCTACCCTATCTTTTCACTTCCGCTCACACACAGTCCCGCGAAAATTCAAATTTCTGATTCCACATGTATGTTAAATTGTGTTTATGACTTTTTCTACGAGTTTATGTGTGTTTATGTATGCTTATGTGTTTTTATGTCTGGTCACAAAAAAAACGCATCACTTTTTTTAAGTAAAAAATTACCACTTTTCAAATGGCTGTAACTTATTGAAAAATCAGTGAAAAATAACAGTTAAATAACTCTTTTTAGAGTGACTGATTAGCATTTTTCTACAAAAATTGTTAAATAAACTTGTTGTTTTTGTGTTGAAATCAAAAAATTTGGTTCATTCTGATTAATTTGCTAAAAAAGAACTTGTTTTTTCGTGATTGTGAAATCACGTGATTGAAAAAATTGTGAAAATTACAAGCAATTGAAAAAAACATGTTTTTTCACTAATTTTTCAATAAGTTACAGCCATTTGAAAAGTTGTTTCACATTACTTAAAAACAGTGATGCGTTTTCTTTGTGACCAGACATAAAAACAAATAAGCATACATAAACACACATAAACTCGTAGAAAAAGTCATAAACACAAATAAACATACATAGTCATAGGTAAAAATGTCAAAAATAGATTAAAAAACATGTTTTTTTCAATCAATTGTAATTTCGTTAAATTTCATTCAAAATTAACTTTCTTTTTTTTAATTTGTTCAAAATGAACTAAATTTTTTGATTTTGATGCGAAATCAATACTTTTATTTAGCGAATTTTGCAGAAAAATGCTGTTGAAGTTGATGCATTTTTTATATTTTTTCTTGGTTATGTTTACAGGGCTAAAACGTAAAAAAATGTCACGTGTAACAAAAATTGCATTTCACATATCGAAAGAGGAAGAATTCACCTTTAATTTAAAAAAAAGAAAGTTAATTTTCGTTGATTTTTAAGAAAGTTACGGCCTTTTGAACATTAGCAATTTTTAGGATGAAAAAAGTGATGCGTTTTTTTTTTGTGACCAGTGTACATCCAAAATGACTCGATGTTGTTTAAAATTAAACTTAGTAAAACGTACTTTTGGATTCGTAATTGAACTTTTTTTCAATTTTATAACACATGTTTGGGGGGAGGGGGTTATTGGGGGGCGGGTGTAAAAACCTTCCCAAATAACTTGCTTTCTGAATTTTTCAATTTGCCTGTGTTTTGACAAAATGCGAGCTAATCGAAAACTTGCTACTTTTGAATTCCTGTTAGGTGGCCGACTTTTTTTTCAGTAGTGTATATTAAAATTATATGTAAAGATATCGAAGTTATTAATAAATTTCTTAATATTTCCGAGAATATTTAATAATGAATAACGGGATTTAATAGGAGTTTTACAAGCATCATATTCGTTTTTGAGAAAAAGTTTCCAGCTTGTAAAACAACAATATAGACAAAGTATACAGCGTTAACCCTTATTCGTATTTGAAAATGAAAATGTTCTTTCATTTGTGGAAGTATCCCGGTTAATCTGTTATAATTACATTTCAATATACTTTTAACTGGGCGAATTTATGATGACTCAAAATTAACATAAGTTGTATTAGGAATAAATTTTATACTTTCATGACAATTTATAGAAAATAAAATCGATTGTACATAGGGACTGGGTCATGGAAAGGGAAATGGAGTGATAATAGTGCCATATAAAATAAAGCCACACGGAAAAAATGCTGGATTAACAGACGAACTATATAGTAGTAGGCATGTTCGGGCAAGATCGGACTCTTTTCGGGCTTTGGCTCGTGTTAATTTAAAATGTTATATTTTTCAAAAATATCGATACACATAAAACATATAGAATGTTTGGAAGTATTTATACAACTTCTTCTTGAAGTTTGTAAAATTTCTGGATAATATTTGATATTAAGTTTAAAAAAACTCCGTATTAGACGCGAAAAAAAAGTTATATATAGATATAAAAAAAAAGTATTAATATAGATATTAAAAGTCACATAATATTATTATGTCTATATGAATGTCAAGATTTTCAAGATTAATGAATGCCCCAAAAAATGGTTATGATGCCGACCACTGCTACATCATAACCTACAATATAACAGAAGTAATGTAACACGCGCTTCTTTCAGCCAAAATTCTTTCCGTGCAGGGATTTAGCTAGGAGTCATAAGCAATTATAGTAAAGGTGTCATATATCAAGAGACACAGTAGTGTCTCTGATCATAATACTCACTTGTAAAGATTGAAACAAATAGTAGAAGCACCAAGTGATAATGACATTATAATACAATGCCACAAAAAAAGTTACTATACAAGAGGCTATGCCTATTCCACCGAGCCACGGATGAATTGTGTTCCAAACACCTAACGCACCTTGTCGCATTCTTTGGCCTAATCCGAGTTCTATTAGGAATAATGGTATTCCTTCGAGTATTAGCATTATGAAAAAGGGGATAAGGAAAGCCCCTGAAACATAAAAGGAACGGTATGTAATCATTAGCGAACATTATTCAATTGCATTATTAGATTACATTATTTGTATTATAGCGTATTCTTTATACCAACCTACCCAACCCCAGGTTAGGTAGGTTACAGGTTGACAAAGAACATATGTACTTTGAAATATGAAAAACTGACTCCGGTTCAGTTTCAGTTTCAAACACGTGTTCTTTGTCAACCTGTAAAAGGACGTATCTATGAATTTGTCTCTGTCTAACATATACATGAATAAAGTGAGACAAAAGTGAAATAGAAATTTCAGAAAGTATGTATATTATACATTTAAAATTTAATATGTTGCAAATGAAAAACTTCACTCCATTAAGCAAGTTTTTTGTTTCAATTTTTCGTCGTTCTTTGGCAGAATTGTGTAAAAAGTATATTTACGTGACAGTATTAAACAAATTAATTTCTACATTATTATGGATATTAACAGTAAAGACACATTCTCAGATACGTCCTTTTACAGGTTGACAAAGAACACGAGTTTGAAACTGAAACTGAACGGGAGTCAGTTTTTTATATATCAAAGTACATATGTTCTTTGTCAACCTGTAAACTACCTAACCTGGGGTTGGGTGCTTCATCTTTTTCAAAAAGCGATGAACTTTAGAATGACAATACGCAGACTTGTGCAAGCCTTGCTAACTTTTACTGTACAAGTGTTAGTAGTGCACGTAGCAAAAGTAAAAATTATTTTTGAATTCAAGTATCGTAAAGTAGAGGCTTTTATGATCAATTAAAAAAGTCTTCTAAATGGAATGGAAAATCGCAAAGTTACGGTAGTTCGAATTTTGCATAAAATTTATTAAAAAATTCTTGTCCGGTTTTTTTTATGGCTGGTGTATTTAACTTTCATGTAGGTTATTTTCTGGATTTGATAGATATTTTTTGAAATATAGACTTGTTATACTTTTCGTGAAACATCCTGTATATCAGAAATATAATTCGAAATCTAATTTAAACTACATATAAAAACTGACAGCTCATAGTAACGGCATATAAAAAATATCAATAATGTAATGATAATTACATCAGATGATAAAAAAAAAGACATTACATTATTGTCTTATTTTTTCATTCAAATTTTAATCTATGACTTGTTCTTTCATTATATTCTTAATAGAAATTTGCAAATAAAAAACCACTGGAAGAAACATTCTCGCATGACGATTCACGATGAATTACAGATTGACCTACAGATTGACCTATAGATTCGTAAAATCTTATTTTACGAATAAACTAATGTCATATTATTTATCCGTCAAAATCTGTATTTTAAGTTCCGTAATCAGTCATACTAAATAAGAATACGATTAGATAACTTACAGTTATCCAATCGTATTCTTATTCCTATTCTTAATTGGTAAAATTACAAAATTGCAATCAAATATTTATTAATAATTGTTTAAATTTTTTTAGAATAAGACATTTTGTACAAAGTAGATATTTTATTCCAAAAAATCTTCAAAATTTGATAATTAAAATTCGATTTTTTAGTGCTAAAATGTTCTTCTGTAGAACACTAAATGCATACAAAAGCGTTTTTTTCAATTAAATGTTGTTTAAAAGATTTAAAGTAAATTCAACTAAAATGTGTGAGAGAGACAATAAATCTCGATGTTATTTCACCTTAAGTTATTTTCTCGTCTTATCCGTAATTGAGCGTAAATTTTGAATTCGGAAAATTCTGTATTTGTTGAAATTAAGCAATGATTTGAAAATTGTTAAGTATTTGGCGCCTTATGACGTAAAAAGCGGACACAGAAGGATAGTATTTTTAAAAAGTACGTATTGTCTATCTCTCTTTGTCCACTCTTTACGTCTCAATTCGATAACAATAAATGTTACAGTCAACTTATATACATAATTTTGGATTCAACTTGCTTGCGAGAAACGAAGCGCCAAATTTCGAAAATTTTAAGTATACGGCGTCTTTTGGCAACCAGAAATCTTACGGTAAATAACTTAAAAATAACTTAAACTAGAGAATTTACACATTTGTACTGATTGCTACTTTGTAATTTTACCGAAACTTACAGTGATACACGTACATTAAATACGTTGCAAATTTTAGAATACGTATACGACTATCAATTCGTAGGTCAATCTGTAATTCATCGGGAATCGTTATGCGATTCTGCATTAAAACAAAATAAGAATTGTGAAAACACGCAGAAGAGAACAATGAACGGGCCGAAGTTGAAAAAGCTTTACGTCAATGTCAAGTCAATGAAGAAAGTAGTCCGAATCTGATGAAATACAGCATGAAAAAGCTTTCATAACTTCTGCTTTTTTTCAAAATGTATTATTTGTTTATATTTACATAAATGTTTTAATTGAACGGGAAGCTTCAATTAGACAATACTATCTGATTATTTCAAGGCATATACAAATTAAAAAAACTATACAACTCTGTAATTAATACAATGCATATTATATATACACTGATCGCATAAAAAACGTATCACTTTTTTCATCCTAAAAATTGCTAATTTTCAAAAGACTGTAACATTCTTAAAAATCAACGAAAATTAACTTTTTTTTTAAATTAAAGGTGAATTCTTCCTCTTTCGATATGTGAAACGCAATTTTTGTTAAACGTGACATTTTTTTACGTTTTAGCCCTGTAAACATAACCCAAAAAATGTAAAAAATGCATCAACTTTAACTGCATTTTTCTGCAAAATTCGTCAAATAACGCTATTGATTTTCGAAAAATTAGTAAAAAAACATGTTTTTTTTAATTGCTTGTAACTTTGACAAAAAGCAACGAAAAAACAAGTTCTTTTTTAGCAAATTAATCAGAATGAACCAAACTTTTTGATTTCAACACAAAAACAACAAGTTTATTTAACAATTTTTGTAGAAAAATGCTAATCAAGTTGATGAATTTAAAAAAAAAGAGTGTTATTTTTCATTGATTTTTCAATAAGTTACAGCCATTTGAAAAGTGGTAATTTTTTACTTAAAAAAAGTGATGCGCTTTTTTTGTCACCAGTGTATAATATTTTAGCGTGCAGCTGTTGCAAGCCAATCAGTTGAGTGGTTGTTTACATTGTTAATTGTAATATCAAAAATTGCATTATGAAATAATTTTCATACGATATTTTTTTCATACAAATTTAACTTGGGCATATTAAAAAATAGTGACATCTATCATAAATCACGAAACTCACGAAAAGTACCACACTAATGTATGTATATTAACACTTTTGTTGAATCATAATCATAAATATAGATTCATTGTTGTTGCTTTGTTCTAAAAGATTAGTCTACAATTATGAACACTCAGAAAAGTATAGACCTGTTTGGTAATATAGTGGCTGCAACGCCTATCTGCCAAGTTGAGCACTCGGGTTCAATGCCTCATATGATAAGTTTTTAATGTTAAAAATAGCTTAAATTGGTTTAATTATGATTAGAAATATTATTTGTCATAAAATTTACATTAAATTTTGTTATAAAAAATAAAATTAATTCTCATACTTAGCCGATGTTGCCAATATGTAGGGCCAATCAATGTTAATGTACGTAGGCTTTGAAGAGGATAAGCATTAAATCCCTATGAAGCGCCATTTTTTAAATAACATAGGCGTATGTAAATATAATGACTTGCCTTTGTTGGACCAGTACTCAAATTCTTCTTGGGGTGCATTTTTTGTATTATATATAGAAAACTTGATCTATGGTTTAAATTCAATTCTAAATTATCAATTAATTTAGTTAATAAATTTAACTAACAAAATGTTTCTCTAAATTATAAAAGTTAAATCAATGATTACAGAAGTTGGGTGAAAAATAACCTCCCTTTTGAAACAATCAATTCATTTCTAAATTTGCATTATTTCATTTCGTTATATAAAATGTAATGATAAATTTCTGTTTCAGGTTTTATTTCACTTTATCGTAATTAATTTCAAATCACGTATATTGATATTGAAACACTATAAACAGTCTCAGGTCTCATGCAGAAAATCGATCGGTGTGTTGTCCCCCAACCAGTGGAAATTTCCATTCAGAGTCAAAGATTCGTTTCACCCTACATACTCAAATATATGTTATATACATACTCAAATATATACTTACGTACTCATGTATATGTTAAATTATATTAATTTATATAAGTTATAGTTTGTTGAATTATAATATAATAAGAAGCAGTTACATTCGTCTTCATTTGCATGATGTATGAATCTTAAGATTCAATATAATTATCATTTGCGCAATCAATTTTTCCAGAATTTTAAATCATTATTGTATCAGCATATCAAATTAAGATCAAAGACAAAATACAATGTTTTGTTTCAATCAAAAAATAAATAAACATGCATACTGACATTGTAAGTACAACACGCAATTTATATTTGTGGTTTTTATCTTACAATTTTCGTCTTATTGATTATATATTTTGTTCCAGAAATACATTTACCGCACTGTGAGAATTTATTTTTACAAATCAAATGCTCTAAAAATATGAATCTCTCGATATATTATGCTATTAAATGAACATATATATATATATATATATATATACACTGTGATAAATTAATAAAACAGTAACAAGAATTTACTACACATAAATGTACATTTTGTATTACGTAAAAATTTGCACAAATGCATATATCACAAAAGATGATTTAAAATTATTATAATTGCATGTTGTTATATTTTGTATTCCTTTAAGGTATTATGCTGCGTCACCGTGTAATATAGAAAAACAATGACTTTACAAATAAATTTGTATTTTTATGATATATACAAGACAACATTGCCTAAAACTCTAGGCAATGCTAGGCTTTGCCGGTAACATATATATATATAATAGATGCTGTGATATGTATCATAATACACTAAGGAAAAACTTCTTATAAAAATTATGAATTTATATTAATATATATTAATATAGAGAATTTAAGTATATACAAAATATACTGTAAATTCTCTATATTGAAAATAATTTCCTTCTTTGATACAATAAAAATATTTGCACTCTATTAATTTGAACAATTTTTACAATCATGGGAAGTCATGGAAAGTCTAGAGATTACTCTAACTTATAGTATATTAATTATAGTCAAATTGTATAAAATTTTGTTCAGGTTGGGACAAAATTTTGTTTGGCTCAACAAATATTTGAAAACATATTTTTTCATTTTTCATGGAAATAATTAATATTATTTTTCATGCACAAGAATTAGTTCAAATATTGCATAAACATTAACATTTAAAATCACTATAGTGCTGCAATCTTAATATTGGCACTTGCATTAAAAAATTGAGTTCCAAAATATATATATATTATATATGCCCATACGGAAAAAAATATAAGTCAAAATATATGTCAAAATATATAATTTTTTGCCGCTAAAATATATTTGAAAATATATTTCAAATATATTTTTGCATATATTTTACAAATATATTTTTACTTATATTTTTGCATATATTTCGAAATATATTTTCTTCCGTTAGGGTGATTAACCATTATTTTATTTATGTTGAAGTTACAAAATTGCATTCACTTACACATCGATCACATAATTTATTAATAAATCAATATTTCTAATCCTACGAGAAAATTATTTTTACTTTGATAAATGTATACATTATATAACCGTAATGTCACTTTAGTTATATGTATCATCATTATTTTATTTACCCTCTAACCTATTCTGTATAAATTAAGTTTGGTACTGTATTCCTTATAATTGAATAAATTTCATTAATTCATAATTGAAAAGTTAGTTATATGTTGTAATATTGTACATTATTAAATTATTTTCTCCAATTTATAGTCAATAATAATTATAAGATTAAATAACAAGTTGTCATTTTAGAAATTTAAAAAATAATAAAAATTTCATATTAGAATTGATGTACAATAAAAGTTGAAATAAATTGACTTTATGATTGAATGCTCGCGTGTTTACAGTGAAAACGCATCAAACGAATGGTATACATATATATTAATAATCAAACGTTTATTCATAATGAAGAAAGTAAAATATATGCTTTAATGTTAAAGTTAAAGTATATTGTTTCTTGTAATTATAATATGTATATCTATAATACATATTATAATTTTGTATAGTAAAAAAGTCACTACAAATTAGTACTACGTGTGTTAAATTATTGAATAAAAATGTGTATACTTTCGTATACGTATATCGCATGAAATATTTTCATGTCAATTAAACAAATGTAGTTATTTGAATAAAAGTCTTATTGTCGTAGCAACTTTGCTAATTTATAACGTGTTGACATGCAATTACAACAAAAAATTGAACCTTCTAAAGTAAAATAATGCAACATATTTCAATAATTAATTCATTTTTTTAATCACACTTACATGTTATGAAAGCTATATATAATATAAAATTTCATAGTAGAAACAATACCATGAATGTTATATAATATAATTATATAACTTTCATGGTATTGTTTTGAATGTGTATTATATTGAATAGTAAAGAATAATAATTAAAATACTACAAATCAGAATGAAAAAATGTTGAACATATTTTAATTTTTATTCTTTTTCATAGTATGTAATAAAATTAATGTTGAAGAATGTAAAAATTACTTTCAACCGCAAATCAGATATAACATTTGTTAAATGTAATGTAGAAAACTATGTTATGTCATTAAATTTCTCATCAGTTCATTTTGCGTAACAAGATTATTCAATCATTTGTAATAGTTGTCCCATCTATAAAATGACAGTTACCCTAATACAATTGTCATCAATAGTTATATGTTGAATATATTTGATCTACGATCAGTTGTAAATGTTTCAGTATACACAATCCTTTAAACATTGCTGCAACATTTATAAACACAAATATAAGAAAACAATTGATAAAGTGCTTTCCCGTATATAGTAAATATACAACTTTTTGGTAAAAATATATTTCATGTATTTCACATATATTTCTAGGCATTCAAAATATATTTTTTTCCTATGGCTTATTTATGTTTCCTACAAAATTATTGTTTCATAGTTTTATGCTTTTCAAATCAGTTAAAATTTGTTAACAAAAAGTAAATAAATAACTTATAAATAACTATTATCAGAGGTAAATTGTTATTTCGAAAAGTTATTCATAAGAATGCATAATCAAATTATGAAAATACATAAAAACTGTATATTATTTTAAAGTACATTCAAAGCAGAAATCTAATTCTTGTGTAAAAATGATGAATATGGCATACATAGATTTGCTTCTCTTTAGTATGTAATTAATACAAATTCCATTGTCACACATGTTTCAATACCACGAACTCCGCAGATAATGCAATGTGTATGGCACAAGTCTCTTTAACATAAATATAGAATTCTTCGAAAGATTAATCATTTTTGTTTACAAAAAAGTGAGTTTCATGCTATAAATTAGAAGGAGTTTTTAATTTTCTTCTCAAAAAGTTGCATGCATTCCGAACATTCTTAAGTTTTCACAAAGAAAAATAATGTTATACTAAAGAAAGAGTATTTTTAAAATCCAATTGACGTTAAACAATCATCTTACTAT
The DNA here is from genome assembly GCA_022817425.1 of Gryon sp. ZL-2020. Taxonomy (NCBI): domain Eukaryota; kingdom Metazoa; phylum Arthropoda; class Insecta; order Hymenoptera; family Scelionidae; genus Gryon; species Gryon sp. ZL-2020. The sequence goes on along the minus strand of JABFPJ010001207.1, from coordinate 4,960 downwards.
ACATGAATTATTTTTACACTATATATATATCGATTGTTTATACATTATTTTAACACGGTTAAGGTACGATTGGCCTACATTTTAATTACGCTTGGTTTGGAAACCATGTTTCATTGAATTTAATTGCATATACAATGACATAAGACAATGATGATAAGACAAAATGTGTAAAAAATAGCAATCAGTGTAAAGAATGTTTACAAATAATCAAATTTTTGCATTTGAACATTTTAAAATTAATATAAACAGCAATTATACAAACTAATGACCTTTAAATTATCCTTTTCTACAAAGTTCAAAATGTTAAAATTGCACAATAGTGATAATCAAAAAAATGTAAATTGAAATAGAATTACAAATTGACGATTAAATTGTAATTGACCATTAATAAATATATTATCGGAAATTGTATGCGAAATATAATGAATAAAATGTGTACATAAAGAAGAAGAATGAAAATACTAACCTCCTCCATTTTGTTGACAAAAGTAGGGAAACCTCCATATATTGCCGAGTCCAACACTGTATCCGATAATGCTGAGGAAGAACTGCATCTTGCCACTCCATTCTGCCCGATTTTGTTCCTTGCTATGACTGTCTTGTGAAACAATTGTGGCAGTTTGATTATTTGGAACAGCGATAGTGACGTTTGGAGGAGGCCTGACAGGGCGGTCCTCGTTCAATGGTGCCAACTCGTGTCCATTCCTAGGAGCTTCTGACTTAATCACCATTCTCTCAAGGAACTCAAGTTGTGTACTCTTAATTGCGAAAAACTATTGATTTACTATGAGGTTGCTTGAGTATGATGACGATCCTTATCAACTATAACGATTTCGTCGAAAATATACTGTGAAACGCGCCACTCACAGTTTCATTTTGTGTATATCGATTACTTTGGTATCCTCTTCTTTTTACAACCTTAATGTACTATTTGACAAAAAGATATTCCTTATTTGTAAATTTTATTTTAGTATTTTTTTTGTTTTTTCACAAAATGCTCGATAGAGTTAAGTTAATTGAATAATATTTTAATATCGCTGGAAGAAGAGTCGATAGGTTTTTGGTCAATCTGCTGCACGTGAAATTGTATTTCGCGTGATTGCAGTAATCAGAATAACACGCAAATAATAGATTCCTGCGTATTAGGGAGCTTCCCTTATCTATGCCGATGATAGAGCTGCGTGCCTGCTGAGTTTCTGATCCGTGTAAATGCTCAGTGATTTATGCACTTGATTTTCTTTTCTTGAGACTCTTCTACGATGTTCAATCAAAATATTAATATATATGTATATATAATGTCTATATATCTAAGCGGCGATTATTTTTACTTTATTTGCAACAAGTCAAGTACTACTGAAGTAAAAGACAAAATACTGCTTTGGTGAATGTTCAAATTCGTAGAGCCAAAATTTCAAATGTCCTTTCAAATGATTTTTTTTGTTATAAATTCCAAATGATTCGTATTGTTGAGGATTTGATTGATTTATTACTTAAATTTAATACATTTAAGATTTTGTAGACTAGTATTATACTCTGTATGAATGTCAATTGGGGCATTAGATTGCGGACCCATGTATACGAGATTTGGGTACTTTGTTGGCGTGAATGAATTGTTTTATCACAAAATGCTTTGTCGATCTTTTATATTGAGTACTAACACGATCGGTGCTATTTATGCGTGACAAACGCCGAGGACGCGTTTTACTCGAAAGCCGTCAACTAACTGGATAGAGGAAGAACGAGGTTACCCGAAATAGTCGTCACTACCTATATTCTCCCCATTGGCTAGGAGCACGCGCATTCGTTGTCAATTATGCTACATCGCCTGCTTGTCTTGCATAGAACCCCTTTTACCGGCGTATGTCGCGTGCGCTAAACCTCTTCAGCCTATGCAGCTCTACATTAAACCACATTTTTACGATAAATATTATTCCAACAATGTTTAACAACCTCGAGCAATTCTCAGGACAAGCTTCTCATCATAAAATTCACCCACAAAATAATATTACCAAACATAATAGTACATTTTATACAAATGTTGTAATCAAATATTACAACATTTTACACATTTATGTTGCAACGCAATTTAATGTTTATTGTAAGTATATTGACAATATATAAAGAAGCAAGATACTTTCATTTTACAACATCTTCTCGTATTGACCAGTTGATAGTTTAAATTACTTGTCAAATCTTCATTCTTATACATTAATGTACCACTAAAAAGTAGTTTAAATATAAATAATTGTTTAAAGTAAAAAGTAATTAATTTAATGAATACAAATATCTCACTTTAAAACTAACATTTGTTTTTTAATCAACTAAAATAATACAAAAATATTAATTATAAATGCTATTACTTAACAATAAAATTATATGATTACGAAGATGCGATTTTATTAAGTAAAACCTTGAATTTAAAGACTATTTTGTGATAACCCAGTTTGCATACATTTTGTGCGAATTTTCTATAAATGATTTACATAAAGCTCTTTTATATGAATTCAATTCAAAGTTTGAATTGAATTTCAAACCAATTTTTGTTATTTGAAAATCAAGTTTGAACATTGAACATGTGTGTATATATAAATAAGTAATATAATATTACATAAATGTTTGTCATTAGTTCAAAGTATGGTTTGTATTAATTCTTCAAAAAAGTCGCATCCAAATTTTGTACACATTTCTTATACAAAGTTTTCATAATTTGCATGCAAAAATGCAAACCTAGCTAAGTACAAAAGATTGTTAATACAAAATTATCTATTGAGACTCTTTACACAAAAGCTGTAAAAAGTAAAATTGTATACTGTGTTATGCTTTAAAGTAATTCAATTACTTTTTTTTAAATATTTTTTATAGTATAAAGTTTTTCAGATAATTCAATTTGAATGTTTAAATTTTGCTATATCGATCGATGCAATGGTTAGAGTAACGCCGACAATATCAATACTCGTCGATGCTTTTCTAGCCAATGCATCAATATAAGAAAATCTAAACATTCAAATTGTATTATCTTAAAAATACATTCAGTAAAAAATATTGAACAAAAAAATCATGTGAATATAATACTGAATTATCTTGCATTTAAACTATAATTGGTAAATATTTCAGTGTAGTTGTTAAAACGACCGAACTACTTTTTCATACTAAATTATTATAAATAGGGTATATTTAAAAGCCATCTCTGATTCAATATATAACATAAGACAATTTACAATCCTATATAATCTAAAACGTACAATTTCATTCATAAATTAAACGACGATGACTAGCTTTAGGAGATTGTGTGAAAGCTTTTATATTAGTCATTGCACTGAATGTTACAATCTCACCTTGAACTTCAGAATTTAAACTTGCCTCTCAAATTAGCGGTGAAGTTTGTGTACATTAAAAATAGTCTTTTCTTAGTGTTCGTTTAGTTGGCTCCAAATGTTTTTATAATTTATGAACGCGAAAAGAAATATATGTTTATGTTGCATTTAAATGTATAATATTTAACTAATTACGTTAGTAATTAGTTATATTGATAAATCCATTATAATGAAAAATATAAATATTTAAGAGCAATTTCATAAATAAGATACATTTATTGTGCGAAATTATTTATTGAAGAAAACGTAAAACTTGTAATCTAAAAACATAATTAAGTTTATTAGTTCTTTAGTATATTGTACTTCATTCAATAGAAAATAACGTGTGCTTGTTTTACATTTTTAGATCACCGTAGGTTTAAACATACGAACTATCGTTACGTGAACGCTATTATTATGTTGTCAGTAATAAATTATTGAATTCAAGAACAGGAGCATCATCTTAATAGCATTGAATGAAGTATTCGAGATAAATGATGCAATAAAATATGATATTTAAGTTTTAAGAAAGATAGATCAAATGTTGATAATGTCGTCATTATTTCAAATAAAAATAAAAAAATCAATTTAAAAATCTTACTTCCAAAGTGAGAATTCATTCAGGGGATTCTTCAATAAATTGTACCCGAAATTTTTGATAATAAACAAAATAAAATAAAAGTAATCAGGCGATTCTTTGATTATTGGAGAATTGTATACAAAAAAAAAATTCATTGTTCAATGCAAACTTTTGTCTCAATACTTGTACGCCTTTTTTGTTTGTGGGTTATACAAATGTAGGTTATACAAATACACCTGCATACGTACTAAGACAAGAGTTTGCATTGAACATTGAACTTTCTTTTCGTATATACTACTTTCCCATAATCAAAGAATCACCTAATTACTTTTATTTTACTTTTTTATTATCATATATTTTAATTTAAATTTTTTATTTAAAATTAAATATCCTTTGATAGCTGCACCCTGCTGTAAAAAATGACGTCGTATTACTACGTAGGAAACGATGTAGTATTCCTACGTAGAAACCGACATACAATTACGACGTACGAATCGCATGTCGTACATACGACGTAGTAAATAAATAGAATATATAATTTTTAATAAGTTTTAAATTATTGTAGCAAATTGACAATTTAGAAAATTGGTATTATGGTAAATTGATTTTGGCAAAGTGGCCTTGTGATAAAGTGATAAATTGGTATTTTGGCAAATTGACTAATTGCCATTTATGAATATTGGCATTTTGGGAAATTGGCAAATTGGCATTGTGACAAAATGAAAAATTGGCATTTTGGAACATTGGCATTGTGACAAAATGAAAAATTGGCATTTTGGCAAATTGGCATTGTGACAAAATGATAAATTGGCATTTCGGCAAATTGACAATTTAGAAAATTAACATTATGGTAAATTGATTTTGGCAAATTGGCGTTGTAATAAAGTGACAAATTGCACGCAAAAAATTAAATGGTAGATACAACAAATACGATAGTAAGATCTACCATTTTGTAGTACATTTTACCGCAAAAGTGGTAAATGTTATCACTTTTTGGTAAAATTTACCATCGTATTTGTTGTGTCGA
>JABFPJ010001206.1:0-27733 GCA_022817425.1 Gryon sp. ZL-2020 | reverse complement strand
CAATGTAATATAAACAAAGCAATGTAAACAATACAATGTAAATAAAGCAATGTAAACAATTAAATGTAAACAATACAGTATAAACAAAACAATGTAAAAAACGCAATGTAAACAATACAATTTAAACAACGCAATGTAAGCGATGCAATGTAAACAAACTAATGTAAACAAAGCAGAATAAATAAAACAAAATAAACAAATTAACGAAAACAAAGCAAAGTAAACAACGCATAATAAACAATGCAATGTAAACAAACTAATGTAAACAAACCAGTATAAAAAAAGCAAAGTTAACAAAACAAATAGAAACAACTAAAAAGGCGTAAAAATTAAAGAACATTATTATTTCGCCATTTAATTTACATTGCAATTTTTTTTTCGATCTGAGTTTATATGCTATTTAACAAACATAATTTCAATTGATAAAAAAAACATTGATTGAAAATGTTTATTTGCAGTCGATTCATGAGTATAAATCACTGCGATTACAGTCTACAAAGCGATGATAAAGTATACAATATCGAAGATGCGGAATAAATAAAATATAAATTTTGCCGTAAAATAATGCGATGCATTAAATAACTCGGGTGTAGTTGCAATTTATGCGTTATTAATATTCATGCTGAAGAATTCAATAAGAAGAAAGATACACTTTATCGATTGAATTTGCTAAACAAATATAAACATTTTATTAATTATGTCACATTAATTTCAAAGAAATTTCAAAACATAATAAGGGTTTCGTAAGGCTGCCCTAAAAAAACCAAAACCCCATTTTTCATCCAAATTAATATTTTTCAAAATTTTTTTATTTGAAATTGAAGAGAATTTAAGAAACTTATCAGAAAGATTCAAAAGAGTTTCAAAATATGTTCCCAGAAGGTTCAAAAGAGGTTCTAAGGTGGGTCTGAAAGGAGGTCTGAAAGAGGTTTGAAGGTGGGTCTGGAGACCTTGAATAAAAGTTTAAAATACTCAGAAAGATCTAAAAAAGTTTTAATATAGGTTCAAAATAGGTTCAAAAGAGGTTAAAAATAGGTTTAGGCGATCCAAAAGAGGTTCACAAATTGTTCAAAAGAGGTCTAGAGGAGATGTGAAGGTTGTTTAAAAGGCAATGAATGTTTCACATTAATAAAAAAGATTCAAAAGATTTTTAAAAGACGTTCAAGAGAGGTTCAACATAGATTTACAGAGGACCAAATAAGGTTTAAAAGAAGTTTAAAATACATTGAATGGAAGTTAGAACAGTGTTCAAAAGAGGTTTAAAGGACGTTGAATAGAAGTTAGACAAGTGTTCAAAAGAGGTTCAAAGTAGGTTCAAAAGAGGTTTTGAACGTGGGTCAGAAGACTTTGAATAAAAGTGCAAAAATAGTAAAAAACGATATAAAAAGTTTCAATACATGTTCAAAATAGGTTTCAAAAAGGTTTAAAATATGTTCAGAAAAGGTTCAAAATAGGTTCCAAAATGTGCAAAAAGTTTCAAAAAGGTTCAAAAAGGTTCCAAAAAAGGTTTAAAAAAGGTTTTCAAAGAGGTTCAAAATAGGTTCAAAAAAGGTTTAAAACAATAAGGGCCTCATAAGGCTGCCCCACCAAAACCCGATTTCTATTGGTGTTGAAATGCGCAAAGCTAAATCATCGTCATAAACATGCGTATCGCAGAAAAAAAAGTGGTTTCAAAATAGGTTTCAAAAAGGTTTAAAATAGGTTCAGGAGAGGTTCAAAATAGGTTCCAAAATGTTCAAAAAGTTTCAAAAAGGTTCAAAAAGGTTCCAAAGAAGGTTTAAAAAAGGTTTTCAAAGAGGTTCAAAATAGGTTCAAAAAAGGTTTAAAATAATAAGGGCCATAAGGCTGCCCCACCAGAACCCGATTTTTGGTGGTGTTGAAATGCGCAAAGCTTAATCATCGTCATATCCATGCGTATCGCAGAAAAAAGTGGGCAATTTTTTTTTAGTTTGCAAAATCTCGACAGTAAAAGCAGTAACACCGAATGTTTATAGGAAGATCTGTCATCCGTCTGCTGCATTATTCATGATCGTCTGGGGCTGCATCATGAACGCTCGATTCCCACTGTTAATTTGCATTGACGATAACGTTTGGAGCGCGTGTACATTACGCATGCTGGCTGCCATGACGTGTATATGGCGCATATGCGGTAGCGAATTATGCCCCGCCGTCTTTTTCTCTCGCTTTTTCTCTATACTTTACGCCGGGGTATATCAGGCACGTGGTTGAGTGCACGTTCGAGCGATGAAAAACCATGCTAAATGGGCTCATCTTCTTATGTAAATTGTCCCGCGCATTAACGAGAGTATTTTCATAAATGTACTGTCGGCCGTATACTTTACAAATTAAGGTCTCCAAATGTAGGCATGGGGTACAATTTTAGTGAATTTAAAGTAAGCATATTTGTGTTTAAGTGCAAATTTATATAGGATATGACGTGTGTGTTGTATATATGGAATATTAGTGTTCATGGATATGGAAAAAGTGTTGTTATATTATATATATATACAAGTAATATGATATAGTATGATATAATATTATATAATAATAATTATATAATATATATAAGAACATATACAAAGTAAAAGTAAAGGTAAACCGAAAAAAATAGATAAAGTAATGTACACAAAAGAATGCGAAAGAAGCAAAGTAATCAAAACAAAATAAGCAATGAAAAGTAAATAAAACCATGTTATTAAGACGAAGTAAATAAAGAAAAAGAAATAATGCAACCTAAACAAAGTAATGTAAATCAAGAAAAGTAAACAAAATAAAAAAAATAAAGCTAAATAAACAAAACAAAGTAAACAAAATAAAGTAAACAAAGCAAGAGATGTAAACAAGATATGTAAACAAAGCTAAGTAAATAAAATGAAGTTGATAATTAAGTGTAAACAAAACAATATAAACGAAGTAATGTAAACAAAACATTGTAAATAAAGCAGAGCAAACTAAAGTAAAGCAGTATTGATTCCAGAGTAAACAATGGAATGTAAACAAAGTAAATAAAACAAAGAAGTATAAACAAAACAAAGTAAGTGAAAGAAAGTCATCAAAGTACAATGAACAATGACAAATAAATAATTCATTGTAAACAAAGAATTTTAAATAAAGCAAAGTAATCTAAATAGAGTAAACAATGGAATGTAAACAAAGTAAAGCAAACGATGAAGTGTAAACAACGTAGTAAGAACAAAACAAAGTAAGATAAAGAACGTCTTCAATGTGAAGGTAACATAGAAAAATAAACAGTGTATTGTAAGCAAAGCATTGTAAAAAAAGCACAGTAATCTAAAGTAAACAATGGAATGTAAACAAAGTTAAGTAAATAAAATGAAGTTAACAATTAAGTGTAAACAAAACAATATAAACAAAGTAAAGTAAATAACACAAAGTCATCAAACCAAACTAAACAAAAATAAAGTAAACAATACAATGTAAACAAAGCAAACTAAACAATACAAAGTAAACAAAGGAAAACAAATAAAGTAAAGTAAACAGAATCAAGTAAACAAAGTAAAATAAACAAAACAAAGTAAACAAACGAAAGTAAACAAAGTAAAGTAAACAAACTAAAGTAAACAATGCAAAATAAACAAAGCAAAGTGAACAAAAGAAAGTAAACAAAGCAGAACAAACAGGAGAAAGTAAGCAGAATAAAGTAAATAAAGTGAAGTAAACAAAATAAAGAAAACAATACAATGTAAACAAAGCAAACTAAACAATACAAAATAAACAAAGGAAAACAAATAAAGTAAAGTAAACAGAATCAAGTAAACAAAGTAAAATAAACAAAACAAAGTAAACAAACAAAAGTAAACAGAGTAAAGTAAACAAACTAAAGTAAACAATGCAAAATAAACAAAGCAAAGTGAACAAAAAAAAAGTAAACAAAGCAGAACAAACAGAAGAAAGTAAGCGGAATAAAGTAAACAAAGTGAAGTAAACAAACTAAAGTAAACAAAACAAAGTAAACAATAAACTATAAACAAAGCATGATAAACAAAACAAACTACTCAAAACAAAACATCAAAATCAAAACAATTAATCGTCTGAAATATTACACCAAGCTGAACATAGTTGAAACAATAGTTGAAAATGGTAATAAAAAATGACTATTCTCATTCCATATATCCAGTACATTCATAAATCGCCGACATCATAACTCGTCTATGCGTTGAAATGCGCATTTCGCGTGGCTTATAAATAACAGAAAACCAAAGTGCGTCGGCGTGCAAAAAATGATGTGCACAAGTTGGTTGGCGCGATGCGCGATGATAAGCGCTTGCAACAATACAGGAAGTCGTCGAATACGAGTGTTTCGTTTTAGAGATCAGCAAAAGGCAAAGCGGCAAAACACGTCTCTCACGCATGCCGCCGGATTCATCCCCCCTCGCCCTCTGCTGAGGGATCCCGCACATTATTGCATCCGAAATGTATCCAACGATGAGATCATCGATGCGCGATAAGATAAAGGCCGAGAAATTGCTGCATATATGGAGCGACGCGAAGACCTTATACGCGGGGTTTGACGGACTCCCGGCGCGGCTTTTATATTCAAACCCTAAACCGGACTTAAGTTATTTATAAACGTTTAGTTAGGTCTTGTCGGACGTCAGAGAGCGAAAATCAAAAGGCCGAGGGAAGCTTTTCTCATTATCCAAAGCCGGGGCCCTCATCCCGTGTTGCTTTTTCGCTTCTTTACGGCTTTTATGTCGCTTGTTTATGAGAATTCGAAATAACGTGTTTTATCCGTCCACCGAAGAGCCGCAGTTGCTAGTTTTACATGCTTACTTTATGGATATTAGAGGAGGGAACCTTTTTTTTTCTTTTTTTTTATCTCCTTTTCTTTTATTTCCGCTTTTATGGTTGTGTAGCAAGTGGGTCAGTGATGTTTGAGGTTTGTATTTACGTGTCGCGGTATTTGCTCACACTTTTTATATTGCGATTAAATACGGAAATGAAATATAGTAGTTTAGTTAGTGTTAAATAGGGCATTGCATGTTGAGGATATGGCCTTAATATGGCCATATTAGTGCCATATTAAGGACGTGCAATTAGTAATTACCCAAACAGGGCCTTAACTGGGCTACTTAAAACTTTTGCGAGTAGCTTTTGTATTTAGGCATTATTAAGGCCAAATATGGCCATGATAGGGCATCCTGATTTCCTAATCATTATTCAGGCAATAATAGGGTTACCATAACAGAAACATCATATTCAGCGAGTAACGTGGATTTCATACTAGAACCACATTTTTGAGGAAATAACAGGGTTACCATACCAGATCCATATTATTCAAGGATTAATGTGGTTCCATATCAAAACCATATTATTCAGAGGTTAACATGATTTCCACGCCAAAATCATATTAATGAGGAATTATAATAGTTTCCATACAAGAACCATTTTATTCACATGGAAAATAACATAGTTTCCATATCAAAACCATGTTATTCAGAGATTAACATTATTTCCATACCAAAATCATAATAGTCAGAGAGTAACATGGCTTCCACACCAGAACCATATTATTCAGGAAATAACATGGTTTCCATAACGAAATCATATTATTCCGGAAACGACATAGTTTCCATACGAGACCCACATTATTCAGGAAATAACAGGGTTTCCATACCAGAACCACGTTATTTAGGAAATGACAATTTTTTTCCATATCAAAATCATGTTATCCAGAGATTAACATGCCTTCCGTAACAAACTGACATATTAGTCAGGAATTAACATGATTTCCATATCAAAACCATGTTATTCAGCGATTAACATGGTTTCCATTCCATAACCACATTATTTAAGAAAAAAAATGTCTATACCGGAACCATATCACTTAGGAAATAACAAGGTTTCCATATCAGAACCATTTTATTGAGAAAATACCGTAGTTTATATGACAGAACCATATTATTCAAGGAAACGCTATGGTTTCCCTACCAATACCAATGGAGTTTCATTCCAGAACCACATTAGTCAGGAAATCATAGGGTTTCCATATCAAAACCATATCAAACCAAAATTAACATGGTTTCCATACCAAAACCATATTAGTCCAAAATTATCATGATTGCCATACCAGAACTTCATTAGTTTGGAAATAACGAGGTTTCCATACCAGAACCATATTATTGATAAAATCGCCAGATTCTGGAATATTTTGTAAAAAAAAGTCGATCAACGAATTGTTGTTGTGTCGTATTTTGAGTAACGAAAAGTAACTTCACAATCAACATTATAATCTTCGCAGACGATCTCAGGAACAAGATTTACTGTGCCGATCTTTGCGTACACATCTAGTCCGATAGTCCGGGGTAATGGGAAATCAGAGTGATGACTTGCGAATAACCTTTATCGACAGCGTAACGAATTTACAATTACGACAGATAGTTATCATTACAAGGCCTCGCGATTACCGCTGCTCTTCCCACGAAGTCCCTATAGATATATACATATATATATATATATATATGTAACCGTACATACGCACCCAAGACTTTGACTTATCGCAATCGTTAATATATCATTGGCCATTTTTATGCCGAAAATGAAAGAAAATGACGAAAAAAAGTTTGCAAGGAAAAAAGAGATATTTGAAAGAAAAATAATACTCGGAAATGAAATTTATATGCAAGTGCCGTTAAAGTTCGAAAGTCGTATTGTAAAGATTCGTGATTCGACAGTCTGAATTCAAAATTTATCGCAAACATTTTATTCCATAATCAATTCTGACGTTAATCTTCCGAAAAGTATTCATTATTCATCGTGATTTGCAACTCAACAGATTTTTTTTTTGAGGCAATTCTTAGGTTGAAACATTGTCTCAATGTAGGTAATTTTTACTTTAGTTTTAGAAAATAATTTAAAAAATGCCTCAACTTCAGTAATTTTTCGAATATATATTGTTCCAAGTTGAGGGTCATTTTCAATTATAATTAAAACTTTAAGAAATAGAATATGTCCCAAAGTGGGACATTTTCATAATATAAATAAAAGGTGTCCCAATATGGGGGACTTTTTATTTAAAGTTGAATTATTTTAAGTTTAAAAAATAAGGAATAAAATGTGTCTCAATGTGGGACATTTGTGGGTGTAAATTTACAAAATGTCCCTAATTGGGACACTTTATCTTACATTATTACTTTTTAATTGTTCCAAGCTAAAAAGTGCTTTGAAGTGGAATGTTTTTTATATATTTCACAGGTGTCCCAGATTGTGGGACAACTTATTTAAAAGTAAAACTTAGAAACTTTTTAAAGAATAAATTAAATGTTAACGTTATAGACACATTAACGTTGTACACTTTTATAACATGCTAAAACAGTGTACCAATTTGGGTCACTTTTTATTTTGATGTCCTAAATTGAGGGACATTCTTTAATATCATCCCAAAAGTGTCCCAAATTGAGGGGACAGTTTATAATAATGTCTCAAAATGTCCCAAATTTAGGGACATTTTAATAATATACCAAAATGTTCCATATTGAAGGACATCTTAATATTCTAAAGTGTCCCAACTTTAGGGACATTTAAGAATATTTCAAAACTGTCCCAAATTTCGGGACAATTTTAATATCCCAAAAATGTCCCAAATTGAGGGAAATTTATTTTAAATAATAACTTTTTCAATAATCTTAAAAATTAAAATAATATTTTTTATATTAAAAACTTTTTTATTACATTCAACGTGGGACATCTTCGTTTGAAAAGTTAAACAGAACCGATTAACCGGTCGGCGAACCATCGACACAAATGAACGAATATCCACGGATGCAAATCACAATTGTGGCGAGGCACGCGAGATCTCATAGCCGCGTGTGCGCAAAAGACGTCTAGGACATTGGCAGAGTTCTCTCTACAAGCTCGCTCATCTCGTTCTGCCTGCTGTATAAAAGCCACAGCCGTGAGACTCTCCCGGGCGTAATTAACTTCAAGGCTTTAAGTCTTGTCGTGATTTCAAGCCACCGATCTCCGGCTATATAAAAGCCAATGATCGAGTTGAGTTTGGCACGAAATGTATACGTAACAAACGATCCAATTGAAATGAGTCAATCAAATTATATTTCGTGTTATATTTGGTGATAAAGTTAATTTGTTACAAATTATGGTATTGGTGAATGGTTTGCTAATGATTTTTTTATATAAACTTTTTTTTTTATCTTCAAACAAAATTGACAAAAAAGATTCGAGAGAGGTTAAAAAAATTGAATAAAAGTTAAAAAAAGCAAAAATAAAGTTTAAAAAGGGCTAAAAGAGGTTTAAAAGAAGATCGAAACACAGATTTAAAAAAGTTTCAAAATAAGTTCCAAGCAGGTCCTAAATAGGTTCAAAGGAGGTTGAAAAAAGGTTTGAAGGTGGGTCAGAAGACATCAAATAAAAGCTCAAAAAACTAAGAAAGATCGAAAAAACGTTTAATTCAGATTCAAATTAAGTTCAAAAGATCCAAAAGAGGTTTAAAATATGCTCAAAAGGTCCAAAAGAGGTTCAAAATAGGTTTAAAGGATGGAAAAGACGTTCAAAATAGGTTCAAAAGATCCAAAAGAGGTTCAAACTAGATTTAAAAGTTCCAAAAGAGAATCAAAATAGGTTCAAGGGATGCAAAAGACGAAATATGTTCAAAAGAGGTTCAATTAGATTTAAAGAAGTTCAAAGGGGGCTTCAAGGAGGTTAATAGATTTCAAGAAGTTCAAGGGAGATTTCAAGGAGGTGCCGAAGAGGATTAATATAGGTTCAAAAGAGGTTCAAAAGGGGTTCAAACAAAATAGGTTTACATAAGTTCAAAAGAAGTTTAAGGAGGTTCCAAGGAGATTCAAAATAGGTTCAAAATATATTCAAAATACGTTCAAAATTGGTTCTAAATAGGGTCAAAATAGGTTCTAAAGAGGGTCAACATATGTCCAATAGAGATTTGAAAGCCTTAAAAGCATTAAAAATTTAAAAAAAGCCTGAATAATATTCAAAAAAATCTAAAAAGGACTAAATGAGGTTCAAAAGAAGAAGAAAAATTGCAGAAGATACGTTTAAACGAGGTTGAAAAGAGGAAAAAAATAAAAATGCATAATACTGAAAGAAACTAAAAATTAAAAACAATCAAAATCTGCCAAAAAATACGAAAAAAAACTCTTAAATAAAGAATTTGCACTCGACCTCGTTCTCTCGCAATAAGTGCAAAACTTGTAAGTCGGCCTTATCTTTCGCCGCAGAATCCACAACAGGCGGAACTTTGACGCGCGGCCGATTAGCATACGCTAGTTTTCTTGCACTTGTTTTCCACGTTGCAGGCAACCCTCGTTTGTCTCTTTTTCCCGACCATAGTCGAACTCTATATATGGACATATAATTTCATGCACCAACCGCACAAATGTACACCGCCACTACACTTTTAACGATTATCAAGTTTAAAAAAAAATTTTTTTTGCAAATATAATTTATTTAATAAATTTGGTTTGATTACATTTTTATTACAATTGTTAATTAATTATTTTTTAATTTCATATTTTTAATTAAATTTATTATCATATAAAATTTCAAACTTTTTTAATAAAAAATTAAATTTTAAATAATTTAATAATTTTTTAAATTAAACTTTTTATTTTTTTTTAATTTAAAAAAGATTTTTTCTTTCTATGAATTTAATTAAAAAAAAAGTGCAACGAAGAAAGACATCATTTTTTATGCCACTGCGGTTATTATGCAGTTTGAAAAAGGTAATTTTCTCAGAGTTCTAAATTACAACAGTTTCATTATAGTATTATAACACGCATGGTAGCGCACACGGGTCTTTTCTCCGGCTCAGCCGCTCTCGCGAATAATTTTTTATCGACTGATTATCACTTAGATTTACGATCTGTGTCACCGTAGATTTACGCTTTTACAAACGTCTTCATTATTATCGCGACATCATTTCTGTTTCATCATTTTTTTTCATTCGTCATTACACAATTAATTGACCGCATAATGCTTAATTGCATTATAATAACGCTTCAAAACAATAGATTTAATTAAACCAATTTGTGTTTGATGTCTAATTAATGAAGAGTATAATTAAAATCTGAACAGAATTAAATTAACTATACGGTTGCCATGGCAACCGTATATAAGGAATTTGACTATAAGGTTGCCATGGCAACCGTATATTCAAATTTAAGCCTATTCTGAACGTTTTCAACCTCGTTTCAATCTTTATTTAACTTTCTTTTAAACCTCATTTAAACCTTTTTTGAACCTCATTATAACTTATTATAAACTTCTGTTGAACTTGTTCTGAACTGTTTTATCCTACTTTGAACCACTTTTCAACGTCTATCAAACCTCTTTTAAATCTGTTTTGAACTTCTTTTGATTTTACTTCCAACCTATTTCAAACGACTTTCTTATTTTTAAACCTATTTTGAACATTGTTAAAACCTTAAATGAACCTCTTATGAACCTGCTGTTAACCTTTAAGACCCTACTTTGAAACTTTTTAAAAGGTCTTCTAAACGTTTTTTGAACTTCGTTTGGACCTACTTTGGTAATGTTTTTTAATTGATTATATATTTTTATGGTCAAAGTACTAAGCATTTAAACCTTTAATAAACCTTTTTTGAACCTCATTTAGGCTCATTTGACTATTTTATTTTTCTCTGTTTAATATTAAACACAGGTTTAAAAGAAGTTTAAACGAGGTTCAAAAACAATTTATTAAAAAAAAGGTAACAAAAAGGTTGAAAAAAGGTAAAAAATTATAAAAAATTATAAAAAAGTTAAAAATACAAGAAAACGAAAATCGAGAGCAGCAAGCTTCCGGATGACAATTTGGCTCACGTTTTATGGGGAATTATGCCGTGACTTGCGGGCAAATATTCGCGCGTATTTCGTGGCCGGGATTGTATATATTAAAGCGGAAGATTCCGCGGATGCAAATTCGCGCTGTCGAATCGTGCGGCGCGGTCAAACTGCAATGGTCCGATCTTTACGAATCGCGGACAAACGTGGATGCATGATGTATCGCCGCCACCGGGAGGACCCGAATATGCAAAACCAGTAGCGATCCCGGGTCGTCCCGATCGCCACCGAATCATAAATCATACTTGGCTCTTCTTACTTCGTTTCTATCTTTCTTTCTCTTTTTATCTTCTTTTTCCTTTTTTACCATTTTTGGGAGATTTAAAAGTAAAAGTTAAAAAATTATTCCGAAAAACTTTATTGGAAAATAATTTTTGTGTGCTTATAATTTAATACCTTATATACGGTTGCCATGGCAACCGAATGGCCGAATTCACTATATACGGTTGCCATGGCAACCGAATGGTCGAATTCACTATACACGGTTGCCATGGCAACCGAATGGTCGAATTCACTATACACGGTTGCCATAGCAACCGAATGGCCGAATTCACTATATATGGTTTCCATGGCAATCTTACAGTCAAAATCCTTATATACGGTTGCCATGGCAACCGAATGGTTGAATTCACTATATACGGTTGGCATGGCAACCTTATCCTCGAAGTTTAAAGGAGGTTTAAAAAACATTCAAAAAAGGTTAAAAATAGGGTCATAAAAGGTTCAAAGCAGGCTCATAAGAGGTTCATTTAAGGTTTTGACAATGTTCAGACTAGATTTAAAAATACAAAAGTAGAATAAAAACCGTCAGAACAGGTTAAAAAGAGGTTTATAATAGGTTCTAATGAGGTTCAAACAAGGTTTAAACAAGATTCAAAAAATGTTTATTAATGTTCTTCTATATTATTCAGCGCTTGATAATTAATATTCTCCCTTTAAAAAAAAAGTCTGCATTCCCAATTGAAAGATTCCTACGATGAAAACTACTGTACATAATCAAAACATTGAGGCATAATTGAATAAACATATTGAAAGAAAACACGAAAATAAGATAATCGTGCGATTATTGTACACTTCAACTCTGACGATAAATCGCAGCTAGACAGAGTCGAACTTCACACTTGACCCTCGCAAACATTTCCTCTATGTTGACCCTGCCCCGCATCGGCACCTGCGATTTGCGTCCGACTCGATCCCACCGACTTTGTCTCTCTCTCTCTCTCTCTCGCTCTCTCTCTCTTTCTCTCTTTGTTTATCGTTCATTCGGGCTCTCGCGCATTCGACTTCAAACCGGCGTTCCATTATGTGTGCCCCGGGAATATCTTATCGAGTTTGTTACGCGCATCTTCGATTAGGCATCCGCGGAATGTTCGATGTTGCCTGTCTGCGCCTTCGCTGCCGAGAGAAATCATTATTTACGATAGTGTATTCTATTGTGAATTGATGTCTGCCATTGTGCAATGACGATTTTACTCGACACAAATTTTGCATGAAAAATAAAGTTTCTTGACATTTTTACTACAATTGTAGTAAGAATTACCACAATTATTGTCAAATTTACAACAATTTTTGTTCTATATTGTCTGCCATTGTGAAATGACGATTTTAGTCGACACTAATTTTGCATGAAAAATAAAGTTTTTTGGACATTTTTACTACAATTTTAATAAGAATTACCACAATTGTTGTCAAATTTACAACAATTTTTGTTCTACATTGTCTGCCATTGGGCAATGATCACTTTAGTCGACACAAAATTTGCATGAAAAATAAAGTTTTTTTGACTTTTTACTACAATTGTAGTAAGAATTACCACAATTGTTGTCCAATTTACAACAATTTTTGTTCTATATTTTTACTGTGAAAAGATGACAAAATAATGACAGAAATGATACAATAATTATATAAATTAAATGGTTAAATATGATACAAAATTCAAAGTAGGTTCAAACGAAGTTCAAAAGACGTTTAGAAGACATTCAAAAGAGGTTTAGAAGACGTTCAAAATATGTTCAAAGTAGGTTCAAACGAAAATCAAAAGACGTTTAGAAGACATTCAAAAGAGGTTTAGAAGACGTTCAAAAAAGGTTCGAAGTAGGTTCAATAGAGGTGCAATTAAGGTTCAATTAAGGTTTTAACAAGGTTTTAACATTGTAAAATTTTTTATAACTATTTTTATCCAACTTTAAACCTCTTTTTAACATCTACTAAACCTCGTTTGAACTTCTTTTGAAACTATATTGAACCTCTTTTAAAATTCCTTTGAATCTTTTTTCAACTTACTTTCAACATATTTTCAACTTCTTTTCAATCAGAAATATGTTAAAAAATAAGAAATTTTGTAATTGTTAATAAAGTTTTGATTAAAAATGCGATAATCATCAGATTGGACCATCGACTGAGAAAAATCGAGGAAGTTGAAAATGTGAGAAAGACTCTTCAACTGACGCAGAAAATTATAATGACAGAGAGACGAGGGTATGAGAGGGGTATATAGATGGCGTGGTGGTTGTAGGCGGCTACCGCTACTGGGTCAAGCGCGAGTGCCCAAGGGCACGGGAACCTCGTTGTTAGGCCGCGAAGCGTGAAGCGGTTCGGGACGATCTTCACCTCCCGGTGCGGTCTATTCTAACGTCAGTTTGGCCTCGTCCATCCTACACGCTAATTCTACCAAACTACCTTAGCGTGACTATTTGTTTTGAGAAATCGATCTAACAGCATGTTAAACTGTTTATTATATCGGACCTCTCTTCTTTTTTCCAATTTTTTTTCTTTTTTGCAAGAAAATTATTTTTTTAATTTTTGGTCAAACATGATTCGAATAATTTCAGAACATGGCAGAAATCAAAAATCCTTCAAATTCCTCAGTAAATGTTTCTTAGTAAACTACAAACTGTCCTAATAAATCATATATTGTCCATATACTATTAAAATATTTTTAGCAAATCATATATTGTTTATATATTGTCAATATATGTTGTTTAGCAAATTATATGTATTCTTTATAATTATTGTTAATATATTGATAATATATTGACGATGTGTATATTGACATACTTTCCATATATGGACCATATATTGACAGTAACTTAACAATTTATGAATGTAATCCAGATATGGTTAATATATGGGCAGTATATTTCCGATATACTTTTAATATATGGTCCACATATGGTCTATATATGGTCAATATATGCTCCATACATGGTAAATACATTTGAATGTTTTTCATATACGGTCAATATATATGGTCCACATATGCTCTATATATGGCCAATATATGGTCAATATATGGTCCATATATGGTCAATATATGGTCAATATATGGTCCATATATGGTAAATACATTTGAATATTTTTCATGTATGGTCCATATATGGTCCACATATGGTCTATATATGGTCAATATATGGTCCATATATAGTAAATATACATTAAGTATCATATGGTCAATACAATGTATAGTAATATTGACTATATATATTTTCATATTTTTCATATATGGACCATACATTGGCAGTATATTTGCACTTTAAGATAGTAATCCAAATATGGTTAATCTATGGACAAAACATTTTTGATATATAATCAATATATGGTCCATATATGATCAATATATGGTCTATATATGGTTAATATATGGTCCATATATGGTCCATATATGGTCCATATATGGTCAATATATAGTCAATACTATAAGGTCAATACATTGTATAGTAATGCTTTGACCATATATTTTTTCATATTTTTCATATATGGACCATATATGGGCAGTGTATTCGCACTTTAAAAAGATAATCCATCTATGATCTATATATGGCTAGTTTGTTATTGATATATACGAGCAATATATGTTTCATATATGGTCAATGTACGGTCAATATATAGTCAATTTATGGTCACTTTTTTCATACTTTTATATATGGACCATATATAAGTAGTTTATTTTAGCAAATTACAAAAATAATCCATATGTGGTTTATATATGGTCCATATATAATCCATATATAGTCCATATATGGTCCATATATGGTCCATATATGGACAATATATGGTCAGTGTATTGTCAATATATAATTTGTTGAATTATATATGTTTTATATATGAACAATATATGATCCTTTTTACTAGACTATTATCTCGACCAATTAACGAGCCTTGTTTTTTAATCCTTTTCCAGGATCCTGGAGAGAGCAACTCCGGCAACAACCCAACCCAAGTTTGTGAGATAAAAAGAAAAGCAAACCGAGCAAGAGAAAAAGATCGAAAGACTTGAAAAAGCTGCCAAAATAAAAGTACGATGAGGTAAAAAAAAAAAACGTAACGAAAAAACAAAAATGAGCAGCAAACGAAACGCTTGACCCGAGGCCAATGCATATTTATCGAATGAAAAGCCGCTAAGTGAGGTTGAAGCCCCGCGTACACCGCGCTACGTCCAGTTGGGAGCAGTGGTGCGCGCGCGCAGGGAAGGCAGTAGAAGAAGAAGAAGAAGAAGAAGAAGAAGAAGAAGCGGCCGACTGGAGGAGAGTCTGGATTCTTCAAAGCTGGTGCTAGTGGGGGCGTGCGATAGTTCAAGTCGTGAGCGGACAGCCCCGCCCGACACGACCACGGAGCATCTTCGTTCTGACCCCCGCTGACTCGTACGAATCCGAGCCACTCCGACTAAGAGTAACCAGAGGGGCTAAAGTCCGAGCTACTACCAGGATGCTTTGCTCCAGGATTAGACCCGAGGGATTTTGCCGAGGGCAAAATAACTAAACAGTAACTCTATGGAACTTTAAAGACGAATATTAACGAGCAGACTGATGAAGTTGGGAATAACAGCCAAATTAAGCGAAATGGACCCTAAAAAATGGATCATATATGGTTCATATATGGTCGATATATTAACAATATATGAAACATATATTATTTTTAGCAAATCATATACTATTAATATATGGTACGATATATGAATTATATATGATACTATAAACGAATAATATATGGTATTACTTATAAAATATATATGTTACATTTGCACCATATATGATACTATATATGAATTATATATGAACTATATATGAACTATATATGGAATTATATAAGAACCATACATGGTAATATATATGAACCATATATGGTACTATATAAAAACTATATATGGCATTATATATGAACCGTATATGGTACTATATATGAACCATATATGGTACTATATATAAACTATATATGATGCTACATATGAACCATATATGGTACTATGTATGAACTATGTATGGAATCATATATGAACCATACATGATAATGTATATGAAACATATATGCTATAATATATATATACTATATATGGTATTATATATGAACCGTATATGGTATTACATATAAACCATATATGGTACTATATATATATTATATATAGTATTATATATGAAGTGTATATGGTACTATGTATAAACTATATATGATACTGTATAGGAACCATATATTTGCATATTTATCCATATATGGTCCACCATATATGGTTCATATATGGTCAATATATGATTAATATATAATTTCTTTAATAATATATTGTCAATATATGTTTTATATATGTCAAGAAAAATCACAAAACTCAACTGATTAACAAAGTTAACGAATGTAAGGTTAACGACAAAACTAAGGAAACTAATGTTATCGATAAAACTAACAAAACTAAAAAAATATATTAAAACTAACCAAACTAACGTAATTAAGAAAACTAACTATAAGGTTGCCATGGCAACCGTATATAACGAATTTGCCTATAAGGTTGCCATGGCAACCGTATGTCAAGAATTTGGCTATAAGGTTGCCATGGCAACCGTATATAAATAAAATGATTATAAGGTTACCAAACGTATAGTATCAACAACATTAACATAATCAACTAACATGGCAACCGTATAAAAAAAATATGACCATAAAGAAGTCAATCTTACTATATCAACAAAACGAACGAGAAAAAAGTGGGAACGCAATCACCGACAAATAAAGAAAGATCCGAAAGAAGAACATGGGATATTGCAGAAGAAGGGAAGCAAAGGGAGAATAAGTGTGGGAAGGACAAGTTACATAAGGTCTGATATTATGCAAGGTCCAATACGTCATCAGCAGATGACTTTGCTTAGATACAAAATTGCATAGCATCTGACTTACATCGGGTTATTCTAAAAGGCAAATTTTCTCAGAGTAACAAAGATTAAACGTTTTTAAGGTTTATATATGGAAATCCACGTTTATATACGTGTATTAAAATAGCTTTGTTAAACACATTTTTTTCGCTAAAAATTCAATAAAAATAAAAAAAAACACATTTTTTTCAATGTTCAACATTTCAAACATATGCAATTATAAAGAACAAATGTTAACCTTGTGAATTAATCTCTTTAACATGATTACAATTCTTGACCCATATTTTTCTCCAATGTGTCATAAATCAATTTTTCCTTTAAAGAAAAATGAGACATAAATCTTTCGCGGCAAAAACAACGGTAAGAGAAAAGTTGAAGCATCGATTAATGCGCTTATTAATATCGGCCCGGTTTCACATTTTGCAAAGAATGCTGATTCGCGGCGATAATAACGTATTAAATCGGATCAAACACATCCCTGGAATGTTGATTATGACATTGATTGAATATATTTCATGAATTAATGGACGAATTAATGAAATTTCGTTCTATCATATTGCTAAGTTTAAAATGATTTTTGTATTGATTTTGTATTGAATATTTGCAAATATTTTGATTATATGAATAAATTGGTTTTGACATGGAAACCATGTTAAGTCCTGAATAATAGGGTTCTGACATGGAAGCCATGTTAATCCCTGAAAATATGGGTATGGTATGGAAAACATGTTAATTTCCGAAAAATATGGTTACAATATGGAAACCATGTTAATTCCTGACTAATAGGGTTCTGGTATGGAAACCATGTTAATTCCTGACTAATAAGGGTTCTGGTATGGAAACCATATTAATCCATGAATAATATCGCGCTGGCATAGAAACCATGGTTTTTCCTTTTAAGTAAAATTTAATAAAAATTGAAATTGGACTAAAATGTGGGTTTTACATGTAAGTCATATTACCAAGATAATCAGGCAACCTTATCAGGGCCATAGTTGAGTACTAATAATCATAATATCAACACTGATGATGATAATAATGTAATCCTGTTTTGGCCTTGATTAGCTAGCCACTGATTAGATTAAAATAGGGCCATATTAGGGCCATATCATTAATGCGGACCCCCCGTTATGGCCATATTAAGGTTAAATATGTATTTTTGGTGAAAAAATTATTTGTGATTACAAAAAAAAAATAATTGCAATTCTGCAAAAATATGGCCAAAATGGGGCCAAATCAATAATGTGGCCCCGTTGGCCATATTAAGGTTAAATATTCTTTTTGGTAAACAAAATTATTTGTCATCACAAATAAAAAGAAATGCGATTTTCCAAAACTACATTAGGGCCAAGTATGGCCCATATAATGTGGATCCCCTCGTTATGGCCATATTATGATTAAATTCTTTTTTTATACGCAAATTTTCCGAAACAAACCAGCGATTCCACAAAAATAAAATAGGGCTAAATTAGGGCCATGTAAATAACGTGAACCCCCTGTTATGGCCATATTAAGGCCAAATATTTTTTTTATGAAAAACTCTCTATCACCACAAACAACAAAAAAAAATGATTAAAATAATGCAAAATCGAAAAAGTACTTTTTACCATTGCAAATCGAAACCACCATCTCGATGAAGAAGGTGCGATAAATTGGTCAATAAATCTGTTGACTTTTTTGGGGCCCATACGCGTGTTTGAATGACGATGATGGATCGTCAACGTGACGCATCGCAGTTAACGGCAATTAAGCACGTGTACTAATCAGGCGCGTTAAAGATATGTACGTTGGGTCTTCTAAGTGGGGTGCTTCTTCTCAACATGGCGGGGGCGTGAGAAGTGCCTTAGCCCTTGTGACCTTCGTGGCCCGTGTACTCTTGTACTTTCGTCCCGCGCTTCCTCCCGCGGAAGATAGAAAGAGACGTTAAGACAGAAAAAGAAAAGCAACGAAACGCGAGAAGAGAGAGAGAGAGAGAAAAAAAAAGGAAAAGAGAGAGAGAGAGAAAAGTAATCTGGGCCGGATGCGATCTTGTCCGATCGAATTTTGACAAGCGCTCGGACGTTTAGCTTCATCTGCGATCGCGTTAGACGATATCGAGTGTTGTACGAGGAGGCCAATGAACCGTGTAGATACGCTTTATCGTGGGAACCGCCGTTGCCAATTGGCGGCTCTGATTGCGGAAGTGCAAAATCGGAATAATTCGTTGATGCGCGCGGCCGCAGAGGATTTAGGTTGATATCGAACCTTAGCTTAGCCAACGATCTTCCAAACTCGTTAAGACGCGATGAAAGGAAAACAAGAGAGGATGTTGCTTAAAAAAAAATAAAAAGAGTAGCTGGGTTCGGAGGAAATTGAAACGTGTAGAAAAAGAGCTTAAAAATTTATAGAAAATAAACAAAAAACAAAATAAGGTAAATTTGGTTAAACAAATAAAATCGCGTGAAATTTGATATTTTATGGGAATTTGAGGGTAAGCCATGCATTTGCCATGAATCATTCAACTGAATGATTATAATATGTTAGGATAGTTCATTTGACTGTACTGTTGAAAGGGTGAGGTTATGGTCAATTCCATTACATACGGTTACCATGGCAACCGTATGGACGGTTTCACTATATACGGTTGCCATGGCAACGTTATGGTCAATTTCACGATATACGGTTACCATAGTAATGGTATAAGCAATATTACTATATACGGTTGCCATGGCAACGTTATGGTCAATTTCACGATATACGGTTGCCATGGCAGCCTTATGGTCAATTTCACGATATATGGTTACCATGGTAACCGTATGCTCAATTATATCATATATGATTACCATCGTAATGGTATAATCAAAATTACTATATACGGTTGTCATGGCAACCTTATGGTCAATTACACCATATATGGTTGCCATGATAACCGTATGCTCAATTATATCATATATGGTTATAATGGTAATGGTATAATCAAAATTACTATATACGGTTGCCATGGCAACCTTATGGTCAATTATATCATATGCGGTTGCCATGGCAACCGTATATGATGGCAACCGTATGGTCAATTTCGCTATATATGGTTGCCATAGCTGTATGGTAAATTGCATTATATACGTTTGTTATTTGGTAATTACATCTGGAATTCCACTATATACGGTTGCCATGGCAACCGTATGGTCAAATATATTATACACGGTTATTATAGTAATGATATAATATATTTACTATATATGGTTGCCATGGCAACCAAATGGTTAATTGCACCATATACGGTTACCATGGCAACCGTATGGTTTCGTATAGTTTTACTATATATGGTTGTCATGGCAACTGTATAGTCAATTGCATTATATATAATGTATGCATATATGGGATGATATAACATATATAGTCATATTATATATAATTAGATTATATAAAGATATATTATATGAATTATGGTATAATACGGTTGCCATGGCAACCGCGTGATTGGAAAATTGGACTTGACAAAAGTAACGATTTTGCATTGAAATAAAATGATCAAAAAATTGATTACAATGACGAAGAATGTGCATAAAATGAAACAAACAAAGTCTGCTATCAAACATAACCAATGTCAATATTTCAGATACTTGAAATTCTCGGGACCAGCGTGAATTGGAAGCCAATTATAAAAAGCCGTGCAGAATGGCTGATAGTGTAGATGAATACTTCATATTTTGCATTCCTCGTCAAATGCCTTTATCGATATAACGATATGACTGTACACATGCAGTGTTTATTATACACATCGTGGAATACTCGAGGATACAAGAAAAGTTGGTTTTTCAGTGACGCAACTTATTTTCTATGCAAACATCCCAGAAGTTTAAATAAATAAATCTACGGGTTTTATTTAACTTATTTACTTCGCTTAATTTGGTTAAAGTAACTGTAAGAAGTAAAGAAAATCAAAACTAACTAACGAATTTTCAAATGAACTGAACTGAGCAACCATTTATTCATATTTTTATTATTCCGCTGATTTGTGCTTGAAAAATGATCAAATTACTTGGCTATTCATTAATTGAAAAAGATTCTACTTTCCCATACAATTAAACAGTAAATATTCCGTAAACAATTTATCACTAACAGTTAATTTTCTTGGTCGTCGACTAACAAAAGAAAGCCATCACACATACACGTTCAGTCTCCGTCTATAATCTTAATTAAATAAATCTTCCGGTCGCGATACATCGTCCTTTTTTTTCAATGTGGCCTTATCGTGCGGCAAAACCTGGCGATTATTAGCCCATTTTGTAAGATTGATCGTCCTCGACTTTCATTCGTTCACGAAGCGAAATTTTGCAAGATGAATTTCAGTCAAATGAAATGTATATGTTATTTTTTATTGTTTATATATAAATGTGACATATATGAGACATAAATTACTGTTTTTGTAGTTTTGTTTGTTTGTTTATATTGAGTTGTTTACTTTATTTTGTTTATTTTGCCTTTTTTAAATGTGTTCTTGTTTATTCGTTTATATTCTTTTGTTTTGTTTACGTTAATTTACTCATTCTGTTTTGTTTACTTTGCTTTACTTATTTTGTTTTGATTCCTTTGTTTTGTTTATTTTGTTTTATTTATTTTGTTCTGTTTACTTTGTTTTGTTTACTTTGCTGTTTTTATTTTGTTTTGATTACTTTGTTTTGTTGACTTTGATTTATTTATTTTGTTTTGATTACTTTGCTTAATTTTTTTTGTTTTGCTTAATTTATTTTGTTTACTTTTATTTATTTACTTTGTTTTGTTTACTTTTCTTTATTTATTTTGTTTTGATTACGTTGTTTTGTTTACTTTTCTTTATTTATTTTGTTTTGATTACGTTGTTTTGTTTACTTTGCTTTATTTGTTTTGTTTTGCTTATTACTTTATTTTGTTTACTTTGATCTATTTACTTTGTTTTTGTTTGTTGTTTTTTTTGTTACTTTGTTAATTTTCTCTATTTATTTTGTTTTATTTTCTTTCTTTTGATTACTTTATTTTGTTTACTTTGCTGTATTTATTTTGTTTCAATTACTTTGTTTTGTTTACTTTAGTTTGTTTACATTGATTTCTTTACATTACTTTGTTTACAAACATGGTCTTAATTGTCAACTTTTCATATTTTTTCAGCTCAACTCCTTCAGCTCCGATTCCGCGATTTTCTTTTGCCTTTCGCCATTTTTGTTTGTGATTAATGATGATGATCTCAACCGATCAAAACAAGATGCGGTTATTGCGGTTTTGTTGCGTGTCAATGGTTTGAGATGATATCTGAGCAAAGCGATATGAGCCGCTACTCGTCTTGCCCCCGCGTCTGTGCTCCACCTTTACGATCGTTAGAGCGCGTTCGATCGCTATAAGCCACATTTATCTACCGCGCGCTGAAAATTTACGCCGACCCGCGGCAATATTCGAGTATCTCGCTAATGTCATCTCGTTCTGGCTGCCGCGCGCAGCTTCTTTTTACTCCGCTTGAACTGATCGAAGTTTTTTGAACAAAAAAATACAATCGAATTTTCTTCGATTCTTATAAGTAGGTAAAAAAATCTGATGATTTTTATTAAGAATTACCGATATCATTTAAAAAACTGCCGATTTTTATACAAAAATACCGATTTTTATACAAAAATACCGATATCATTTAAAAAACTGCCGATTTTTATAGAAAAATACCGATTTTTATAGAAAAATACCGATTTTTATAGAAAAATACCGATTTTCAGTTTTAAAAATATCGATTTCAATTAAAAACCTGTCGATTATTATAAAAACATTTAATTTTTATACAAAATCGACCGATTTTTATTAGAAAAATTATCGATTTTTAAAAAAAACTACCAACTTTTATAAAAAAACTACTAATTTTTATTGAAAAACTACCGATTTTTATACAAAAACACCGATTTTCATTAAAAACTACAGATTTTAATTAAAAAAATTGCCGATTTTTACATTAAAACCACCGATTTTTATTAAATACAACAATTTTCAGTTAGAAAATTACCGACTTGTATAGAAGACATGCCAATTTATAATAAAAAGCTACCAATTTTCTTTAAAAATGACAAATTTCAGTTAAAAAACTGCCGATTTTTATGGAAAATATGCCAATTTTTATCAAAACTACCGATTTTTATTTATAAAACTACCGATTTTTCTAAATCGCCATAGCGGCTTCTTATCGGAAAATGCCGATCGAGCATGGCAGCCATATACGTTGCACTAAGCTAAGCTAAGTTAGCTGCATTTAGCGAGCCACTTGATAGTCGTCGTATGCGCGTATGATGCAACCAAAACTGAAACGAATGCCTGCAGTAATGCGCCACACATAGCCGGCGGCGACTCGATAACCGGAAAGACGGTGCCTTTTAAAGCCCGACCTGTTACCTAACTCGTAACATTTTGTTCCGAACCAACAAATGGCCAACACTTTTAATCGCATAAAACGCAACACGCGCGAAAATTTCAAATTGTTCAACGACAAATCAAAGTTTGTTCCAATTACTAACTTTTTCTTTCAAAATGATCGAAAAGTGTAATTAACAACAACAAAAAATAATTTTTTTTAACAATTTCCATGAAATTACACTTTCGGAAACAAAATTTATTGAAAATTGCCAAATTTTGCCAATTTACGGTTGCCATGGCAACCGTATAGGATTGTAAAATAAAAAGTTGTAGGAAAAAATTTCTAAATCCGATTTTAATCTCAGTTATTTAAATGAGATCAACATGAAGAATTTGAAAAATGCATATGTCAATGTCAATATCAATTTAACTATCAACTCATTATAAATATCTCTTATCTTAATCATTTTCTTAATAAACCCATACATAATTAATATTAATAAATAAACATATTTAAATAGATAGCTGATTTTAAAAGGAGTTTTTCTTGTTCCACTAATTGGCGGCAAAAAACAAAACCAAACGCGACTCGCGCGCCTTTCACTTTCAATTGAATTCAAAAATTCTAACCTCAATTTGCGAATTCATTATATCTTCTTATTCATATTAATAAACGATTAATGCGAATCACATTGAATTATCATGAGAGATTGACTGTCGGGACATTCGTTGACTTTGAAACCTGTTTGACGCATGAGCTAAAATCCAAAGTGACGAGGATTTGATTGAACACTTCGAGTAGATCCTATATATATGCGTATATCCGAAGGGAGTGTCGAGAAATTCTTCGGGCAAAAATAGCTGCAAAATTGCAAGTCAGGTGCATTTTAAATGTTCATTGCAAAAGTTATTCTTATTAGTCGACTATCTTTTTTCTTTTTTTTTTCGCTTTTTCTCGTTTTATTTTTATGCTTTATTTTCACTTGCATTTTTTAAGTATTTTTGTTTGTTTTTATTTTAGATTTATGTATTTTTGTACAATGTATAATAGCTTTAAGATTGATAAACAAATTAATATCAACAAAGTGAAGTAAGCAATGGATTGTAAACAAGTATGTAAACAAATAACATAAATAAAGTTCAAAGTAATAAACAATAATAAAGTAAAGTAAATAAAGTAAAGTAAACAAACAAAATAAATAAAGTGCAAAATAAACAAACCAAAGTAAACAAGAAAATATAAAACAAAGTAAATAAAGTTTAAAGTAAACAAAACAAGGTAAACAAAGTACAGTAAAAAAAGTAAAACAAAAAAAACAAAGTAAATAAAGCACAAGGTAAACAAACTAAAGTAAACAAAGCAATGAAAATAAAGTCATGTAAGTAAACATGAAAATTAAATTCAAAATAAACAAAACAAAGTAAATAAAGTAAAGTAAACAAAGTAAAGTAAACAAACAAAGTAAATAATGCAGAAGATAAACAAACCAAAATAAACAAAGCAATGTAATTAAGATCATGTAAATAAACCAGGAAAATAAAGTGCAAAATAAACAAAGCAAACGTAAAAAAAGCAAAGTAAACAAGCCGTGTAAATAAAGTACAAAGTAAACAAAACAAAATAAACAAGGTAATGTAAAGAAAAAAAGTAAACAAAACAATGTCAACAAACAATATAAACAAAGCGCAAAACAAAACAAATCAAAGTAAACAAAGCAATGTAAACAAACTAATGTAAACAAACTAATGTAATCAAACTAATGTAAACAAACTAATGTAAGCAAACTAATGTAAACAAACTAATGTAAGCAAACTAATGTAAACAAACTAATGTAAACAAACTAATGTAAACAAACAAATAAAAATAAACTAAACAATTTCTTTTTTCTCACTCAAACTGCAATTTCGCTTCATAAACCGCTTCCACCGCTATACTTTGCAACACATTTTGCAACATCAATCTTTCGCTCCTCATTTCATACTAAACTCATTTTCTCAGTATACCCAATTGATAAGAATCCAAATCAATTACGCAGAATGACTCAGTTAGAAGAAATAGAAAGTGAATTTTGCTTGTAAAAACGAAACTTGCGATTATTTTCGTGCAAATCATCGCATCAAAAAGTCGACAAAATTTCCACTTTAGCTGAAAACGGATTCTAACGGATCATTTTGTTGGGAGTCGTTTGGTTCGCGTTCTCCCAGCGATTGCGATTGTCTTTGATGCATTTTTCCCGATTCGGCGGAAGCATTAATCTAGATAATGCGTAACCATATTTACAGGGTTTGGTTTTATGAGAATATGATAAAATGTTTTGTTTTGTTTCGCGTTTCTTAATCAGACGTTGATTTCATTATAAAGTTCCCGAATGAAAAACGAGACGGTTAGGGACCTTTTTTTTCCTTTCTTCCACCGATTATGTTTATGACCTTAAAATTCGTGAGAATAACGCGAGTTCAACAAGTGCTAAATGATGCGACAAGTGGAAAATTATGCGCATTTTCATTTTTTTTTTTTCATAAACCAGGAATTCAATTAACTCCCTTTTTCTGATTTAATCTGAATTTAATATTAAAGTTGAATGTAAATGAATTCATTTTGTTAATCTTTTTCTTTTAGCGAGTTAAACGTACTTATCACGTTTTTAGAATCAAAGCGAATGAAAAAAAAATATACAAAAAAAATGATTCAAAATAAATGTATGAAAATAAAGATAACAAGATAAATGAATCAAAACAAATATTTAAAAACAAACGAAATAAAGTAAATAAAACAAAATAATTGAATCAAAACAAACAAAGCAAATCAAAACAAAAGAATAAAAATAAACAAAACAAATGAATCAAAACAAACATACGAAAGTAAAAGAAATAAAATAAACAAAACAAACTAATCAAAACAAACAAAACAAAATAAACAAAACAAAACTAATGAATCAAAATAAATATAAAAAGACCTGTAAAAAAAACAAAACACTGTAATAAAAACAGACGAATTAAAACCAAACATAAACAAATCGACAAAAAATTCTGCCGATTTTTTTTTTAAATAATGAGGATTTTTATAATAAATTGCCAATTGTAATAAAAATTGACGTTTTTAATTTAAAAAACTGCCGATTTTAATGTAAACCACTGCCGATTTTTATAAGAACGTGTCGATTTTAATAAAAATATGCCGATTTTAATTTAAAAAAGTGTCAATTTTTTTAAAAAACTGCCGATATTTATAAAAACTACGGATTTCCATTAAAAAAGTGCGAGTTTTTATTTTAAAAACTGCCAATTGTAATAAAAATTGCCGATTTTAATAACAAACTACAGATTTTTATTAAGAATTGCCGATTTTTATAAGAACATATCGATTATAATAGAAATTTGCCCAATTTAATGAAACAAACTGTCATTTGTTTGTTTAAAAGTGTGCAAATCTTTATAAAAAATACCGATTTTTATTTTAAAAAACTGCGAGTTTTTATTAAAAACGGCCAATTGTAATAAAAATTGCCGATTTTAATAACAAAAACTACACATTTTTATAAAAAACTGCTAATTTTCATTAAAAAATAGCAATTTTCATAAATTAGCATATTAGCTTCTGCAAATCTTTAACAAAACATGAACAAATTATGCGCATTGTTTTACAAACAAAGAATTAAAACAATCAACTCTTTCTTTCCATTCCTTTCAAGATCTTACGACAGATTTGTGATGTAATCTAAATTAATATTGAAATTGAATACAAATCAAATTAATGTTGTTAAGCTTTTTCTTTCAGCGAATTAAACGTAATTATCACATTTTCACACGCAAGAGTAAAATCTGAATACGTCGTCAGAATCAGGAAGTTAGATTCTCGCATTTTTCATGCATCCCAAATGGAATTTGAAACACGAAGACTGACTTTGTTACTGCCGATATTTACATTTGCGATAAAACCACGCTTCTTTAAGGGTCAAGTTCACGGTCAAAGTTTCATATATGTCCCAGACGTGGTTTTGTTTCATATTTCACATATTTTACATAAATAAATAAAACAAGAACACAAGATTCAAAGAATTCAAAAACAAAAAAAAATTAATGACAAAGTAGAAATTAAAATTTACTTTTTTGGCGGGTTTTTCAAATATATGTATATATATATACATATGTATATATATATATATATTTTTTTTTTTGTTAATATATTTTTTGCCAGAATAATGTTTTTTTTTTCTTTTTTTTTGTAATTTTTTTGGTTCGCCTATTTTCAATCCACAAATAAACACGCAAGGGTTTAATAGCAGGTTTTGGTTAAGAATCAACGACAGATAGGTATGATTGTATTCGATGAATCCGACAATCGACTTTTGCAGGGGATTTACCTGTACGCGGCCGATAATTACGGGCTTGCCGCAAAATGGTAAAGGCTCGAA